>VNJR01003056.1:0-25468 GCA_008042585.1 Drosophila punjabiensis | reverse complement strand
GGCAGTTTAATGATTTCGCAAAAATATTGCAGGTTAGTGAGGAAATAAAAAAGGGAAATTTGAGGATTTAAAGATTATAATTTATGTAGTTAAATTTTAAAAGGTCTTATTTGCGTTTTCTTTAATTTTTAATAGAAGAGAATTTGTTAATAATTTTGGTTCAACATAAGACAGTCGATAATAAAAAATTGATATTTCAACGTTTCGATATATGTCCGATGAATTTCCATCTGTGTATTTCAAAAAGAGGATAAATTAATGTAAAAAAATTGTTCGATATTATCGATATTTCGAGGTTAAGTTTGATCGAATTTTAAAATAGTTTATATTAAAGGTACCGATATTGCCAAACTGAAATAAGGCAGTTTAATGATTTCGCAAAAATATTGCAGGTTAGTGAGGAAATAAAAAAGGGAAATTTGAGGATTTAAAGATTATAATTTATGTAGTTAAATTTTAAAAGGTCTTATTTGCGTTTTCTTTAATTTTTAATAGAAGAGAATTTGTTAATAATTTTGGTTCAACATAAGACAGTCGATAATAAAAAATTGATATTTCAACGTTTCGATATATGTCCGATGAATTTCCATCTGTGTATTTCAAAAAGAGGATAAATTAATGTAAAAAAATTGTTCGATATTATCGATATTTCGAGGTTAAGTTTGATCGAATTTTAAAATAGTTTATATTAAAGGTACCGATATTGCCAAACTGAAATAAGGCAGTTTAATGATTTCGCAAAAATATTGCAGGTTAGTGAGGAAATAAAAAAGGGAAATTTGAGGATTTAAAGATTATAATTTATGTAGTTAAATTTTAAAAGGTCTTATTTGCGTTTTCTTTAATTTTTAATAGAAGAGAATTTGTTAATAATTTTGGTTCAACATAAGACAGTCGATAATAAAAAATTGATATTTCAACGTTTCGATATATGTCCGATGAATTTCCATCTGTGTATTTCAAAAAGAGGATAAATTAATGTAAAAAAATTGTTCGATATTATCGATATTTCGAGGTTAAGTTTGATCGAATTTTAAAATAGTTTATATTAAAGGTACCGATATTGCCAAACTGAAATAAGGCAGTTTAATGATTTCGCAAAAATATTGCAGGTTAGTGAGGAAATAAAAAAGGGAAATTTGAGGATTTAAAGATTATAATTTATGTAGTTAAATTTTAAAAGGTCTTATTTGCGTTTTCTTTAATTTTTAATAGAAGAGAATTTGTTAATAATTTTGGTTCAACATAAGACAGTCGATAATAAAAAATTGATATTTCAACGTTTCGATATATGTCCGATGAATTTCCATCTGTGTATTTCAAAAAGAGGATAAATTAATGTAAAAAAATTGTTCGATATTATCGATATTTCGAGGTTAAGTTTGATCGAATTTTAAAATAGTTTATATTAAAGGTACCGATATTGCCAAACTGAAATAAGGCGAAATTTTTTTTTGTAGATCGGAAATGTGAGAAAAAAATAAAATTAAATGATTATAATAATCTTGAAAAATATCGATATTTTAACAGTAAAATCGATATTTAAAAATCTGATTAGTAAATATTTACAATATCTTTGATATGGTATGGAGCAATATTTATTTGTCGATTTATTATATCAGACTTATTCTCTTAATATAAATCCCTAGTTTAGTTATTGTCCAAAGTATCATTAAGTAATTTATTTGTCTATTTATTATTTCCGATTTATTCTCTTAATATAAATGCGTAATTTGGTTATTGACCAAAATATGATTAAATAATCTCCTAACTAAATTGAATCACTATAATGTCTGTAAAAAATTATTAGTAGCTACAATAATCGTATTATGTGCCATAATTTATTCGCTATTTAGCAGGCGGTTGTTCCATTGTTTTCACTCCATTTCTCGGCTCGGCTGGGCTCCATTCAACAACTCTCGCCATTCGTTTTCATTCATTAGCGGCAAGTGAAGCACAAGGCGCACTCGCTGCTGCTGCTGCATTTGTTCTGCTGCTTTTTATTGCGATCTCATTTCGTTACACTTGTTGTGCTCTCTCTCAGTGCTTCTGCCTCTGTTTATGCTCACCCATCTGGCTCTTTATGCGGCTATTTGCTACGCCCCCACGTGCTTTTCGAACGCTTTTGATCACACACTGACACAGTCGACAAATTTTTATTGTCGCCTCGAGTCGATCTCGGGCTTTGTTTTGCTTTTTTTATTTATCGCTGCCGGCTTTTGTTTTTATTTGTATTTATCTTCTTGTGTTTGTGCTCTTCGCCCAGCTCTCGGTTTCTTGCTATTATTTATTTTGTTGTTATATCTTTTTTTTTCCCCGATTTTTGTTCGTTGTTGTTCCTATTTCGCGGTGGTCGACACTGTTGGGCTACTAAATTTACATTTTATTTGCATGTCATAAACGAGATTTTATTGTAGGCATGTCGGTTGTGCATACATTATTTGGCTTTATTTTTTTATATTTTTATTTAGAAGGAATATTTGTATTTTGAGTAATCGGGAAATAAATGTTGCTGGCAAAGTCAAGTCAAGCACAGTGAGGTTTGGAAGTATGTTATACTTTTTGTTTTATTTTCTGTTTTTTAAAAGGATTTAAACTATGAATATTTTGCAATATAAAAAATAAATTAGCAATTTAAAATATTTTAAATATATTTAAATTTTTTTATATATATTAAAATAGTATTTTGTTCTTTCAACGACATTCAACTTGAGAATTCTAGTGCAACGAAAGCAGTGCAAAAGTACTGTTTAGTTTTAGTTTTTTTTTTTTTAAATTACGCATTTAATAAAATCTGATAAATATTCCTAAAAATTCCTCAACAAATAATTTTACTTTAAAAATTTAATAGTTGTCATAATTTTATGTGACACACTGTATTTATTCAGCAACAGCTCACTTGATTTAGCATTGAGCTAGGTTTTATCATATTTTTTTAGGGTTGGTCACCAAATAAAAAAGTGGGTAAGCAACTTTTTGGCTCAAATAAATAATTGTTTTACTACAGAGCCTGTCCAAGTTTTATATGGATAGACTTCAGACTTAGTTAATATTAAAAATGGGTTTGGTTTGGCTTCAAACATTAATTTTGAAATACAAACACTACTATTTTATTATCATTAAATTTAAATGAAAAAAAAAAACAATTAACAATTAAACTATTAAATGCCCATTTAATTCTTCTGATTCATCGCCTCTTACAAATTCCTATCCATGACACCTATTAAATGCCTTAGCCTCCCGCCTGAATCACACCACAACCGGAAACATCCCATAGACTTGCAGTCTATAACTATTTATAGAATTATGCATGAATTCAGATAAATGGCGTTGTAAATAGCTTTCGTAATTGAATAAAAAACTATGCATAATTTATGCAAATACAATTAATCAGCCATTGATGAAGCCTGCCGCTGCTTTACACATTTTCTTACCAACCAAAGCCGGCCAAACTGGCTAACAACAACCACAATGTATCTCGTGCATATTTACACGATTTTTCGCCATAAATTCTCGCATTGGCCAATAAGCGTCAGAAGTGTGCCTTAAAAATTCGTCTGAACGATTTGCGAATGTAACTTTTTATATTCTTCGTTTTTGTTTATTGCGTTATTTTTGTGTGTCTATATATATTTAAATTTTACATTAATGGCGTCTCGAGGCTTTCGCCTTTTCGATGAATTTAATTTATTAGCTAGCTGAAAAGTGCAAATTTGCTACTCGTTTTCACCCCGTCGTTTGTGAAAAACTGTGCTCACTTTACCTTAACAGTTGCCAATTAGCATAAAACGACAGCGCACACAGAATAAAACACTGAGAAAATATATAGTTTTCTATAGAAAATATAGGATTTTATTAATTATTTCATTCAAGAAGTTAACTATTCTTATTAAAAAGTATGTGGAAAAGGAACACAATTTCTGGGGATCAGTTAGTATATACCTTTTGAACTTTATTTATTAAAATTTGTCTTCTTAAAAGATTGCATACTTGAAGTATTATTTTGTGCAATTAAACCTTAATTTTTTCCCTCTGTCGAAACAGCAAGGTGAACAAGTCAGGTTGCAATGCAAAAGATAAATGGAAGATGCGCTCTGGGTTTATAATTTCTGAACGGAAGGGAGGAGCGGCAGTTGAGGTGTAGATGGGTCAGGCAGCAGGCGCCATTGTTTCGATTGTCTTGACCATAAACGAGTTGGCTGACATCATCGGTGGCTAGCTAGTAGTAGTAACCTGGCCAACTTCTGACCTTTACAGCTGTTGTCCCCCAGTTGGTGACCTTGCCTGTGCCTCCTCCTCCTCATCCCTCTCCACCCTTTATGGCCTTTTAATTATTCGCCATTGCAAATTGAAGCTGTGATTGCAATGACCTAGAACCTGAAAGCTATTCAATAAATTTGTTTATAGAGTGTGTATATATATTTATGAAGTGGTTTTTATAAGCGAAATAAATACACAAAGACTCAGTGAATTTTCATTTTATTGAAGACTTAATGACACTGTTAAGGTCTGGTTTTAAACTGCAGAGATAAAATGTTTAAATTGATATTATATTATATTATATTTACATAGTACCTGACCTCATAAAAAATTCTTCTAATAAGAATAATATCATTTAAGTTCCGTTTACATTAACTATTTATAGATTTTTTTATTTAACTTTTAGCCCCGCTAGATTTTTAATGAGCGTCTGCCATTTTTGTAAACTTTATTTACAGAGTTTATTTTTTTAATTTGTTTTGTAGGTTTATTGAAGTTGAAGCTGTTTTTGCCAGCATGATGCACATGTTGCGGATGAGGGCTGCCTTCAACTTCAGCACGATTCTGACATCAATTTCAATTTAGAAAAAAATATATACGTATAATGAATTTTCATTTGCAGGCATATTAAATAGCAATTAACATGTTTATTATAATGAATGGGGCATAGGGGTGCATAAGGGTTCAAGGAACGGTTGCAGTTTGAGTTCAAAGGGCAATGTTCGCGCAGGAAAGGCATAACCTATAGAGTTTCCTTAATGTTTTAGGATCAAACATAATTTATTAAAAATATTTTAAAATTATTTTCAACGATTTTTAAGGGAATTGCCATGCAATACAAAATTTTTAAAGTAATGTATTCCCATTAAATATCAATTAACAACAAAAGTATATAACGAAAATTGAAACGTGATAAACAGGGGTTAATGGACAGTGGCCATCAGATGGCAAAGGCCATCAAAATAGACATATATATATGTTTTCATTCATTTTCCAGGCTCTGCACAGGAAATTCAACACCTATCCGAGTTTTATTTTCATTTCACGGATAAACGTCTCTATCTATTTCCGTACACAGACACACCACTCGACTAAATCTCATTTCGAACACTTCTAAATGGAGAGAAAATCCAATCCCTGGTCGCATCCTGTATTTCCTCTGGTCGTCCTTCTGCTAATTCCCTTTGATTGTGGATAGATGAAGTCCATCCTCGACTGCCTGCCTGCCTGCCTGCTACGGCCTGCCAAAATAGACAATTTCCTTTTCTTATTAAATGTTATTTGTATTTCACTCACAGCGACGTTGAAATGGCCGCCGCTTGACTATTTATTTGTTTTTAGCCTCCGCTTCTCCCGTTCCGAGTTCCTCTGTCCTTTGAACATCATCCAATTACACAGCGAACCGCACCCGGGACACGTGTGCAGCATCTGTTACCAGTTTTTGTGGCCCACTCGCTGGCTGCTCTCTCATCTCATCTCATCTCATTCCGGGCATCGATTGATGGCGTCTCGCTGGAAACGGCAACGGCATCGGCAATGGCAACGCCAACGGCAGCGGCACTAAAATCGGTTCAGTTTTCGGAATTCTCCACTCTCCGGCTGAAGTTTGGCAACGCCGCCTCGCTGACATGGCTGAAATAGCCCCCCAAAAATTCCGAAAAAAACATTTTTTGTAATTGTGTAGCCTGCAGAACCCGGCGAAACAATCCATCCTTCCCCATCTCCTTGGTGTATGTTGTGTGTTGCCCTTAGCACACGCCGCTTGAAACAAATCAAATTGCGAGTCCGTTTCGCCTTCAAACATATGAGACTGCCATAAACACTGCAATAAAATGGGGTGTATTAGTTTTGAAATATTATTTATGTCAAGAAAAAGGTGTTCTGCATCTACAAATAAATATTTTCAAGGGGTACAGTCTTTGTTTTCTTCTATAAAAATTTTCTAAAATTATTTTAAACTCTTTCTACACTATTTTGTAACATGAAACTATTTTTTGAGACAGTTTTATCATCTAATTAATTTTGAAAAATCTTTAAATAAACTCGTAGCTTTTAAGCTTATTCTTAAATTATTTTAATATCTTCCTTTACTATTTCGCAATCTTTAAATATTTTTTGACAAATCTAACCTATTCTTAAAATATGCAAAAAAAAAAGTTGAGGTATTTTTCTTCTAAAAATAAATATTTATTTTAACTATATTCTTAAAACCTCTCGATTATTAAATTTTTTAAACATTTTTCTGTGCCATTTTACAAGTTTAGAATATTTTGTTAATCAAAATTATATATTCTAAATACTTTTAAAATAAAAGGAAAGATGTTCTTCAGCTAAAAATAAATATTTCCTAGCCCGCGCTCTTAAAATACTTTTATAAAAGTACGTTTACCATTTTCTTATACATTTTTCAAATCTAAACACTTTTTGAGCCAATTAAGTATAAAATATTTCTCAAAGTGAAAGAAATAAAACGTAGCGAATCGTAACGAGAACATAGGACCAAACCATGGGTTAACAGTGGACCTGGGGTCAGGGTCGCCAACGTCCTTTGCGTTCGTTCGCATACCCGGCAAGTGCAAAATAATGGCCAAGAAAGAACAACAGCAGCCAAGAAACTCATACATATTATATTTTGTACCTCTGGCCGAGAGCTGCTACTGCTACTGCTTCTGCTGTAGAAAAAAATGAATGAATGAACCCAGGGGTGGGTCAAAATAAAAGGGGGAGGCTGGGTTCATGGGGGCGACCCGAGAGTGCCAACCCCAAAGCGACTTGGCATCACCATTGTGACATTTAAGAGGCTCAAGAGAGCGGCAGTAGCAGCAGCAGCAGCAGCAGCAGCAGCAGCTAGCTAAAAACAAAACCCACGCAGCACACACACGCCCAGCTCACACCCAGCAGCACCCGGCACAACCCAACCCCCTTGGTAAACGACCACCACCCACATTCGCAGAGCGATTCCCAGAGCAACCCTCGGGGGAAGGCCACCAGTAAAGGTGTGAGGAGAGTGAGGGGACGGAGTCGTTGAGTCGAGTCGAGTCCTTTGCTCAGTGTGTGGCCCCTCAGGAGCTCCATGGGTGATGCTGTATAAATCTATATAAATATATATAAAGTAGAAGTATATATACTCGTTAACGTGTGCCACCTCTGGTGGAGGAGCATTGCATATACTTTGTGGTATTGGTGCTCTGCTTAAAATAATTAAAAATCAATATTTAAACTATGCAACGGAGCCCAGGCCCAGCCTATCAGCAAACGCAAAGAACGAGCGAAAGATATGGATGGATAAGTGAAGGAGATGATGGCATTAAAGCCTGCAGGAATATATAAATATAAAGATTGGTAGTGAGGTGGAATATGATAAAAAAGCGATAATCTTAAATGAGGTACTTGTTGAGGAAATATAAAGAAGAGCTGATATACTGAAAGTAGGTAATGTTGGGAATGTATCTTGTAAGCTAGGTAATTTGTTAGATTTTTTTATTTTGATAATTATTCAAATAAATTTTACAGAATATGTACAAAAGAAATAATATTTTCTACCCAAAAAGACACATTTATAAAGCCCGTCACAAAATTACTCACTCCCCCATAGAACCAACCTTCCATAAGCTTTAATATTATTCCCCTAGCATATCGCTCTAATTTATTATTTACGCCTAAAATTTACAAAAGAGATGGCAAAAAAAAAAAAAATAGGACTACGACCAACCTGCTCCAAATTTTCTACAAGAAATTTGCATAATTTGTGATACTCTCCTCGTACAACAAAAATGAAAGAAGAATTTAATTATGCCATCTCCGTATTACATAATTTCTTGCAATTTGCATACATTTCCCAAGCAAACGCCCATTTTATGGAAAACCTGCCTCCGGCCATGGTCATAAAATGTTGGCGGGAAACTCTATTTGCCTAGGACCCCCCCCCCCTCCCATAGAAAAAATAATAATTTTACTTTCTGCGGTTTGGCACAGCTTAAAAGTCAGAGTAATCGAATCAATAAAGTCCAAAATATGACTGAGTTTATTTTAATAAAAACACATTTTTGAAATTTGAGCCAGAAAATCAAGTGAAATTGCTAATAAATTAAAGCAGAAGCAAGTCAAAGACTTGAGCTTAAATATATGCGAAGATGTTGCTTATAAATTAAGTTAGAGCAGGTTCCTCACTGTGGGTGGTGGTAGAGCCGGCAAAACTGAATAAATCAATGAAATATATATCAAATTAAACACTTATAATTCACCTAACAAAAGGCGAATAATGCCGATGACAAGTTCAATTGATTTATAAAGTGGAGCAAACTTGCGGCTGGTAATTTATGGTAATTCTTTTTTGTTGATTTGTGGGGTGAAATAACAAGTTGAATGAAGCCCAAGTTTAAACCTTCAAAAAAATATAAGAGTTATTTTTAAACTACAAACTACACAAAAACTTTTGTAATTTATGTGAATTTATATTTTTTGTAGTAGAAATATATCAAAAGGTATTAATTGTATACAAAAACATTGTCAGTTTTATTTTTTGTTTAATTATAGGCCAATCCTCAAACCAAATAATAAAACGAAATGGCACAAACTTTCAGCCAACTGTTACACATTAAATTTCCTATCTTTGCTTGACGTGTTTCCTGGGGCCACATTAATTAACGCAGTTTTTCCAACAACAACATCTGGCAATAGCCCGCATTCTGGATAACCGAAAAATGTTTGGCATCAGGTGGGGGTTTGAATGGTTCATTAAATGCTCGTCACATGTCTCACCACGGTGTGGGTTTAGATAAATCCCAGCATTAGCATAGAACACATACTATTCAGATGCATATATATGTACAGATATACATATATATATTGGGCAACATTAACGCTAACTGTCAGCCCTGAATGTTGCGGCAGTCTTGCGGGCCAATGACAATTAGGCTGGTGATAAGATAAGCCGCCAGAAAGCTGCTGCCTAAACCAATTTCGGTTTGTTGGTTGGTTGCTTTTTTCGTTGGAAACCCCTTTTTATCTCAAAATTAAATGGCGGCAGCTGTCACACGCACTACACATGCACACACACACACACCCACCCACCCGAAAAAGTTCGAACTTTGACTTTGAGTGTGCGTTTGCCATTTTGTTTGTGGCTTCAATCAAAAAAGTTTGCTGCCGAAATGAGTCTTTTTGTTGCTCAGCTGTTTTGTTTGCTATCTAGATGCGTGTAACTGTCAAATCGGGGCCAAAGTTTTATATCTATTAGCTGCCTGCCAATCAGAGTCTCGAATGTGAATGTGAATGGAATGTGTTTGAGGTGCGGCGGCATGACGGGGCGAAAAATGATTAAAAGTATCTTATGGCTTCATGCAATCTGACAGCTTAATTTTTGGGGTTTGTGCAATCTTAAGACTTCAATTGATGGAATCTTCTTTATAAAATCCGTACTTACTTTTCAATTGCTGGCTGAATCTTAATCTTAAATTCCATCGCCATCTCCGTGGACTCTCTGGAGAAGAATTCAATTTTCAGGGCTGTCAGAGAGAATTTCCGGAATAAATTTACATTATCCCCCAGCATCACAGCGTTGATTGCTTTGGGGCGTCACTTTTATGCCCCTTTTTAATGCGTCATATGTGCCAGCTCATCTCATGTGCCCCCGGTGCCTCGTATCCCTCACTTTCCAGTCAGCCTCTCTTCAATTTTTTTTTTTTTAAATACCCCGAAAATTGTTGTTAATTACGTTGTTGCAATGTGTGGCCAGGAAAAATGGGTTTTCCTACCATGAATAAAATATTAATTAAAGACTTTGCTTGGACAGCCGCACACACACACTACACCCACCACAGCAGAGCAAAAACACAAAAAAAGTTGTGGCCCAGTTGACCAGATTTTTTTTGGGAGAGAAATTGAAGGAGGTTTTCGGGTTGTGACAACTTTTGCATGAAAATTTATTAAATGTCACACAGAGGCAACACTGATAATGAAGGGGGGAGAAAAAATGGTATGTGTCAATTTTCCTTGTTTTTGCGGGTTCCCATCGGAAAGTAAATTAATTTAAAATCTAAAAAAAGTTCCTTGACAGCTTGGGGGTCCTCAGGAAAAAAGTGGGACAGCAGCTGACTCACTGTGCCATTGATTACTTTTCTGTTTTTTTATCGGGTAGAGATAGCATTTTTTTAACTTAGCTTTGATATATGGCCATTTATCGTTATAGATTGGTTTTCGTTTTTAGTTTAAGTTTAATAAAATTATTCACAGGCTAATGATGGAACAGAAGAACTCTTTGTTAACTTTGATCATTCATTAGAGCAAGAAATTTAGGCCTTAAAGAGAGAAATAGCTTTGTTATTAAGTAAGTTTTAATCTTAATATTTATAATTCAAACTTATTTACTTGTCAAGTACCTAAACTAATATATAGAATAAGATATCATGTAGGTTGCTGCTATAATTAAAATGCAATTTAAGTTAGCTCTTGAACAAGACACAAACGCAAATACATTTGATGGTGAAAGCACATCCTAATGAAGTTTGCCACGTCGACGTCTCGGCGGCAGCCGCATAATTTCAAAATGCACTGTAACGCAAGCTGGCATCTGTTTCTGCTGACAGCTAATCTAATCTATGAGGATGCTTATCCTGTTCTCATCCAAAGCAGACACATTGCACTGGGAGTAAAGCCAGAGATGCACAGATACAAATACAGGGAGTAATCCATAAGATGCAACTTTGCATGCAGCAGCAGCAGTGGCAGCATCTGGTGGTGGAAATTAGGCACTGCTGCAACATTTTGGGGAATAATTTATACCCACACACACATATATTAGCGTGTAGATGTCAGTCTGTGGAATTTGCCGGGTTCCTTATGGAAGTGTCGTAATAAATTTCTGACTAAAGACACAACCAAGAACTTGGCTGGCAAATAAACTTTTGCTGTTTGTACACTTGGAACTTGCCATGTCATGCCAAATGCAAATCCCCCAGTTTATATATAGAGAAGATGCCTGCCAAGCTGTTGATGCTGAAGGTGTCAGATTCATTGACTGCAAACTTTGAAGAACATTAATGCGAGATATATTATACACATACTCATACATATATATATAAAGGGGGCTTTGATCTTGCTTCTGCGAAAATTAATTAACTTCACAGCCAGGCTCATGAACATCATAATAAATCAATAATCATTTCAGAGCCAAAGCTGAGGCCATAGCCACTGGACCATCATATTTTTCCATCTATTTATACCTCTTGGCTTAGCCATTTAAGCCATTTGCCATGGTTACCCGTACGCCAAGATGAAATTCGTTGTCAGTTCATTAGGTTAATTAAAAGTACAACGAAATTCCCTCTTCAGGGTTTCCTGCTGTCATCGAGAACCCATCATTAGGGCGAAGCGAAACCACGAAAAATAGCAATTAGAGCCTAAAAAGATTTGTTCTTAAACAGATTGCGTTACAAGCGTTTTCGAGGGGGGGCTTTTGATTTATCTACTTTTATTTTCTGGCCCAGCCCAGGCAATTTTTTAACAATTCAATCAGCAGCGCGAAAAAGGAAACGCAACGCGCACACAAAAAATAATTAATCAAAGTTTTCAAGTCGTATTTTTTCTGTTCTTAATTTAAAAGAGAACGCGCTCAAGAACATATTCTTCTTTGAGATAGAAATATATATACTTTTTGCACGCTTGAAGCGATTTGTCCTTGAGTCGAGGCTGTTGAAGTCGAGCTCAAAGCCCTCGATGTCTCGAGCTTGAAGCGCTCTCGCGGTCTGTCTGGTCTGATTATGACACTGCCAATGCCTCTCTCGAAATAACAACAAACATGAATAAAAAACCCTCTTCGGCCATTAGAAGAACCGGAATAACCAGTGGAAAACTGCGCCAACTCTGCCAGTAGGCAGAAAAGCGAATTGCGGCTTGCCGGCTGTCTGAATGCCTGAATGCCTGCTGCGAGTGCATTAAACTCGGTTTAGTGACAGTGAAAGTGGTTGGCGCAGTTGCTAACTGGGCCTGTCTCTCCGTCTCCCGTCTCTCGGACTGGTCCGCCAGTTACATGACCAATTTTAATTTATGGAAAGGATTGTGACGACGACGAGGCGAACTACTACCAATCCTAGGGCGAATAAACCATGTTACCCCCCAAACGGGAGTTGTAAATATATAGATTTCGCAGTGCGGTTGAAAGGGGGAAATAAATGTGTAGATTTCGCATGAGATTGTAAAATGAGAACATGGATTTTTACGTAGTTATTTATTGGCATTACATTTATTTTTGATACAAGGAGCAATTTTTTTTTTATATTTGTATATAAATATTTTGGTTTTCAAACATGTTATATTGCCCAATAAATTTTAATAAATTGTAAGGAATTTTATTAAAATTGTTACAGTTTGCTCTTACGTTTCTAAATATTTATTTGTATTATTTTAGCTTTCAAAAGCTTAAATGCAGTTGAAATAGATATATTTATTACTTAATTATATTGCAAAACCTGCGGTTGCACACCCTTCACCTATCTTCTCCTCTCTCAATGCTGCAAACACAATATTGCATCACAAATATGGCGACGATGCGCGCATAATTCGCTATTTCCGGTGGCAAAGCACACCTCCAAATAGAGGGGCAGCCACAGAGAACGAGAGAGAGAGAGTGAAAAAGATAGAGAAAGACGGGACATAAAAGCCGAAGTGACAACGATTTTTTCTTATTTATTTATTCCCTTTTTTTTGTATTATTATTTTGTTCTTTTTTTCGAATGCACGCGCGAGTGGCAATAATTTATTCAATCAACGCAAAAGCCAACACCAAACGAGCACTCACACGGGGCACTCAGAGATACGCGCACTCAAAGATATGCACGGGGAGAAAAAGTGTACGAGATTCTGGAAATTATTGTAATAATTTTTTTTTTTTTTTAATTCTGAATTTGTACCCGGCGAATTGCATGTTTTGTTTTTGTACTTTACTGCTCGGGCGCCACTAACAAAAACTTATAAAAAAGGGGGAGACCCATCCAGACGTTAAATCCTTAATCAAAACACAAATCTAGTTATATTATTCCTTTCCTCAGTGCACAATACACAGTCACATTCGGCACTTGGCACGCGGAGAGCCTAAATTGTCTAATGATGCCATCATTTGAGGCGGACACACAGCAGACAGCGTTTTACGATGGCCACGGATTGGGATTCCGAGTGTTCGAGAGATACAGGGGCTGCTACTTGGGCTAATAAAAATTTACGCATTGTTGCTCGACGGGCAGCGAGGCGGCAGGAAACAGGAAGCAACACTTGATGCGCAGTTATGAAATACAAAGAGCCAGCGATGAGATACACCATATGTATTGGATACGAGAGAGAGCGGGAGAGTGGGATTGATGGCCGTGTGGCAACAATGGGAATATCTATGGCTACCTGGCCTGGCCTGGCCCTAAGTGGTGAGCAGATACGACCGCCTGGGTATTTTTCTAGACACAACATGAAGTATTCGAAGCCCCCTCTAAGGGGTGTGGGGGCATAATGCCTGAGGAGAATGGATATAGATTGGGTGTAGATAAGCATAATGTGTGTGTAAATGGGAATATTTCAGGAATTTGAATATACCTCAGATAATCGAAATGACGCATTAAGTTAAGTTTACTTAAATGTAATATGATTAAAATAGTTGTAACAGACCAAGGAAATAAGGAAATGTAATATATCTTTAGTAAAAGAGAAAAGAAAAACTATATTTCCAGAATTTTCTCTTAGTGCTTTTCACGCTGAACTCCGTTTTTTTGAAAGGCCTCATATTTTTTCTTGATTTTATTTTAGTTTGTCGCCAACCCAATTGACAAAAACAGATTTTACACACTGCCATCAACAAATTGTGCACATGGCTAATTGCAAATTTGTTGCGCCTCGCTTTTGGCACCTGATGGGCCATATTAAAACCCAAAAAGAAAATTATTTAAAAATATTACAGCCAAGGTGGACGGACAAACCTACATATTTATGTAAAATTGAAGCAAATTTGTAATGACAGACAGACACAAAGAGACCAAGGCATGTATCATATGCAAAGTTAAAAATGGCATATTATGTCAAAATATTATTATGAGCTTCAATCAGAAAATATATGTGTAAGAAGAGGGAAACATATTTATATATGACTAAATATATTTAAATAAATTTTTGGAAAATATCTAACAGTAGGGTAGATTAGGTAGAATGCTATAACATATTTTAAAACAGACAACGACCTTAATAAATCCAGACAGGGATTTCGTTTGTTTAAAAATATCTTAATTTAGAACAACAGTGTTCCCCACATGCATACATTTCTCTCCCTTGATACGTGTCTCTCGTATAATCTTCCAAAGCCCCCGACAAATTCCTTTTCGTACCTCATTTAATCTGTTGAAGGGATTCCCTTTATCATGTAACCCACTCATGTCCAGGCTTCAATGAACTGACAAGCTCACATCATTAGCAAGATGGCTTGGCTGGAATGGATCCACCACTCCCCGCTGTCAGAGAACTTATGTGCTGGCATTATTATTTTTGGTTGGTTTTTTTTTTTTCGTTTTCGGTGGCTCTTCCCGAAACTAGCGGAGACCACAGCAGAAAAAACAGAACAGCACCAAAATCGATGAATCTCCAGCGCTGTTTTTATGCTCGCCGCATCGCTAATTCGAAATCATCCATCAAGTTGGCAAAAAGGCGAACTGAGGCAACCCACCAAAGAGTCATTCAGTCACTTCAGCGAAGGGACCCAAGGGAAGAGAGAAAAAAACAACTAAAAACGGGAAGACAAATGCAATCTCCTGACTGGTGTCTCCAGGGCGTGTCTTTTTAGAGGGCGTGGCGGGAAAATAAAACAAGAAAACACTGTAGATGAATGTCTAGACTATGAAGTACCTTAACTTGGAAGAGAGATCTGTCTGTAAACTTCGTTATATGTTAATAGAACAGAAATATAAGACTCTCAGGGTTCTGTAAAAAACTACCTCGTTCGCTACTGACTGATGTTAGTTGTTCTTGGTGCTTTGCATGTACATTGCAGGCAAATCGTGATGGAAAGAGTGAGAGTGAGACCCGTCATAAGAGAGTTTTCTCTTGAAGCTTGATCCTCATAATTTTAATTGACGAGAAAAAATGTAAAGATATAAGAAACTTTTTCGTTCGCTCCTACGTTTTGTGCTCTCTGCTTTACTTGTACATTGCGTGCAAAGCGTGTAGAATAGCAGTCTCTTCCAAAGCTCGTAGTTCGGTTCATTTTTGATTGGAGAGAAAAAGTGCTAAGCTCTCTTAAAGTGCAAAAACAGCTCTCTCGTTCGCTATTGAGAGAAAACTTTTAAGCTGTTGTTTCTGCTTTTCATGTACATGGCAGGAAGAAAGGGCAATAGAGAGGAAAGAGAGAGAACCTTTTCTTTTGAGCTCAGGTATAATTGGTATTCATAATATATTTATACACAATGAATAGACTCTCCTTCTTCCCATCTATCATACCCCTTTTCCTCCACAACTACTAGGTATTCAAAATTCGCAGCAATGCCAAAAGTTTGCAACTCTTTTGTCTGATGACAAAAGTTTGTTGTAGGCGCGTTTACTGCCGCCGCTGCTGCTGCTGCTGCGACTTTGACAATGAATTTAGCCTTAAGGCTGGAAAGCAAAACAAAGCAAAGTCGGCGGCGGGCCCAGGCTGGGATAAAATCCTGTTTTTCGCCCTGGAATGAAGGCGAACTGGTTTTCGGGTTGTGGGTGTGGTGGAACTGGAGTGCAGTCCCAGTCGGCTACGTCATCAAGGCGACAGCTTTTTTTCTTGCAGGATTTTTCTTTATTCTTTTTTCTTTCTTTCTGCTGGCTTTGTGCAGCGACAACAATAAGGAGGCAACTTGACTGGGCGCTGACAAAGCGAGATTGATGCCCATCTAGGGCATGTCTTGGTCGTGTTCTGGGCGTTGATTATATTGATGGGCGCTGCTGGTGCTGCTGCTGCTGTGGCTGCTTCTATGCCATGAACAGGTAACAAAAAAGACAAAAAGCAGCATGCAAAGTGAATGAAAATTAGGGAGAGTGGAGGTTGGAAGGGAAAAGCATAGAAATTTTTAAAGGAATCTAGCATAAAAGGGGGGTTTTGGGATATTTTTAGGCATATTGGAATATTTAATAAAAGCATTTGGCAAAAACGATAAAAAATGTATCATAAAATCGAATAGTTAAAATGTTAAATACGCTAGAAATTGTAAAAGAATTTAAAAATACTCATTTAAAGCTCTCTTTAAGACATCTTAAGCAAAACCCTTCATTTTCTTATCCAAATTTAAGCTTCAAACCCTCTATAAAAAAAGATCCCCTAAAATCTTACATAATCTTAAATGAGGGAAGCCTCTTTACAAATTGTACTTCTCATAACCATAGGCTAAGATTTTAATATTTTTTTCGGCTAATTTGTGCTAATTACTAATTCCCTCTTCTCTTCTGTGCAACTTTTTCATTACAGGTAAGTTGAAGAACTCATAAAACTCATTGCGCCAGCGAGAGACCAAAGTAACCTCATGAGTGAAGGCAGGAACCCACGGGTAACTTTAATTAGTACCAAAAAAAAAAGGCTGCCAGCAAAAATATTCACGCCTTCGAAGAAAACTTCGGACTTGGGGATTTTCGGTCATAAATCTTGCAAAACACGAAGGCAACCAGCAAACAGCAAGAAAAACAGGTGCTCCACTGGCCAGATCCCCAAGTAAATTGAATTAAGATGAAAGAAAGGCCTAGCCAGCGTTAGAGAGAGACAAGGAGAGAGTGCAAGAGTGAGACGGGGAGCATGAACAACTTTTTAATGCTTTGGCAATTTTATGCTTAATATTTTCGTTACCTGCATCAAAAGTACACAGGGAGAGGCAGAGGCAGAGACAGGCCACCAAGTAAAAGTCAAGACCCCAGGAACAGATGCTCCAAGATTTCCTCAAAAGATAAACAAAACCGACAGAAAGGAAGAGCGAGAGATGGCGAGAAAGAGATAGCCAACGGGGCAGATAGAGAGAGTCAGATAGAGAAAGGTAAAGACAGAGATGGACAGTTTTTAAGCTTAATAAGATCAAAATCTCTGCGGATTATACAACAAACTTTTCTTACCTTTTTTTTTTTTGGGACTCGCTACGCCACGCCTCTCTTGGGAACTCAAGGCCCCTTTGCGGTCAAGACACGAATTTCGTATATATATATTTTTTATATATATTTCTCTCCGTATTTTTATTTCCTTTCCTTTTTCTTTATTCATTTTCCTTGCCGTCTTAAGTCAAAAGTTTGCACTGTGTAAATTATTCGCAAAGCAAACAACTCAAAAGCCAAACGGGGGGAGGAATCCCAGAAGACGGGGAAGGCCAGGAGTTGCACCATGTGACATGTTTTGGCAGTTTTTTAAACAGAGATTAGAAGGAACGTCTCGTACAAGAAGTTGTAAGTTTTTAAGCACGAAAACATTTCCAGGCGCCACAGAAAAGTTTTATATTCATTCCCAACCCCCAACTTGTTCCCGATTTCAAGTGCTGCAAAAACATTTCGAAGAATGAATATTTAATGCCCCCGGACATCTCTCCCTCTCTCTATATATGTGTATATATGCAAAATCATTTGACACGTAGAGGAATCTCTGTTCTCGATAGAGTTGGAAAGTAATAAAAAATAATGCAAATGACATATACGAGTTGAAAAAAAAAAGACTGCATGATAATGATGATGATGATCGCAAACCATGTTGCATAAATTGCTGCATGAAAAATCCCTCTCTCTCTCCTACCACCACTGCTTATCTGTTGGGTCTTTTGAAAACCCTCGAAGCAGAAAGAAAAATTGTCATTGTAACTACATAAAAATGAAATGCAATAAAAATACCCGCACTAAACTCGAAAAACCAACCGAAAACAGCAACAACAATAGCAATTGGAACAACAAAACCAGAAGGCAACACATAAAAATAATTTCAAATGAGCAGAGGGTTGGGTGGAGAGAGAGCGAGAGATAGAGAGGAAAGCAAGAGGATTTGGGGCATCGGGAAGTGCTGCACTGTGCGAAAAATCGGAAGAAAATACTCAAAATATTTTTACTATTATAACTTTTTTTTCCTTTACGTACAATATTGCTTCAGAACGAAAAAATCGTATGTAAATTCGCTCCGAAGTAGGAAAGTTAGAAAATATAAACATTTCGATAGATTAATCCATAACGATTACATGTGCAACAAATCGATGTTCTGTTGTTTTATCGGACCACCTCAAAAATTCCATTAGTAATACATTTTCTTACTAAATGAACCTCAACCCTATGCTTATTTTTATAAAAATGTATGTGTCTGAATTCGTATTTGGGAATTTAAAGATCAATCTTCTTTGTGATGGCTTTGCTCCACTTTGAGGTTTTATTACTTTCTTTCTTTCTACATATGTGAAAATGTTTAAAAGCTTAAGTTTAATAATTTTAAACCCTTTTTTTGAGGTCAAACTTAATGGAAAACTGTTGTAATTTGTTGTACATAAACTTGTAAATACGTTTAGCTCTCAGTGCACCCAAATATAAATGAAAATTGTTCGACTGCTCTTGTTGTTTTTCCTGCTGCTGCTGCTTCTGCTACTGATGCTTTTCCCGGCTGCCTCTTCTATTTTTTTTCGCTCGATTTTTATTTTGCCACAGAAATGAAAACTATTGAATGTCAAACAAAACGTGCAATCGCAATCGACACATACAGAGGGACGCGCTTGCTCGCACACAGAAATTCAGACAGTTGGAGATATTAAGGAATATTTTTAGGGAGGGCGGAAAAACAGGGAAAATGGTGAAGGGAAAAAGCGAATGCAGACCGGCACACACGGCGTATACTTAACCAAAATATTTACCCCGTGCTTGGTTTTCCTCTTCGTGTTGGTGTGCGAGTATGTATAGCCGAAGATTAAATGGTTTTTTATGTTTATTGCACAAATACTTTTGTTATTATTCTCGTTAGTTGTTATTGAGGTTTTCCCCTCTTGGTTTTTGTGTTGCAATAAGTTGGAAAAAACGAAACAAAGCAAACCTGCCATAATATTCCATTTATGGTAGATGAAATTTCGGTTTGTATGTAGGAGAATAGGATTTGGAAAAAAAGATAATACGAAGGAATTACAGGGGGAGTTTAATTTGGGGATTGTACATTAAGATAGGGATACCATTGAGCTCAAATAATTAACGATAAGAACTGAATAATGTTTAATGAATAGTTGGTTTAGTTTTCAAGAGCTTTTTCCCAGCATAATGTTTAAAGGTTGAATTCAAAATAAAGTTATATATATTTAAATATCACATATTGAATTTTAATAGCTTATTTTTCTATGCAAACTATGGCCATTGTGTATGTTTTTTTAACGCATGAGTTGTTTTGCATTTTTGATATTTTTATTTAGCAACCTACTCTCACTCCCACCCATTAATTTCGCGCACAATTTAATTCAAATTCGAGTCTCTATAAATAAAACAGTATGCAATTTATTTATAATCCACTGCCTTGATAGATACTTATAATGCCAGAAGCCCAAATGGCAATCGATCAATGTAAAATGGCTTTTCGGCTAAGACGCCATGACCTTGACGATGATTTTTGGCAGAGCTCGTTAGACTGATAAATGCGTTTCAGTTGCAGTTTCCCCACAGAGACCCAGACACACTTTAAACATATATTATATATACATATATATCGATGTCTGCTTTTGTTTTGCAAAGTAGGAAGGATTTTTGTTAATTAACGTAGACGAAACAACAAAGAAAATAAATAGCAATGGCGTAAGAAGGACTTAGCCTAATTGTTTTTAGAAAATTAAAATGACATTTTTGTTGAAATAAATATTTAAAAATATATATAAACTACCTCCCTTTTTCACCTCAAATAAATATAAATTTCATTTTCGCGTTAAGAAATTTATTTTAATGATCCTTGAAAAAATAAAGAGAAAGAGGCGACAAATTACTTCAGCAATTTTTAACCGCTTCAACGCCTTTCTCTCTCTTTCCTTTTAACGTTAATTAATTGACAGATTGGCTTACATTTTTTTGTTTTCCTTCGACAAGACCGAGGGAAAAATGGTTAAAAACTTTTGCACTTGTTTCGCCCCGAAACGGAAGGGAAATTCGTCAGGCCCATGGCCCATGTTTCGAAATCCACTTTAGCATAATTTTCTCTGAAGCCCTTTGGGCCAAAATGAAAGGGAGCTCCGTTGAGCTTGAGCTCTATTAAATGCTTATCGCTCGCTTAGCTTATCCGCAGGCCAAGAAACCATCTAGGGACACCAGCAGCAGGTCCTCCTCCCCGTTCACTCCGCTCCTTCGCTTCCAAATAAAAAACTTATTGATTAAACGCGAAAGGCAGAAACTAAAACTCAGCCAAGGCGAGGGAAAATTACAATGATGGGCGAGAGAGGGCGGCCGAGGCCGAGGGAGGAGTTGGGACAAAATACCGAACCGACACGCGAGCCGGCAATTTTCCAGTTTAGTTTTAACACCAGCCCAAGGCAGCTGGTGTGCCTTGGTGGGCAGACGGGGGCCTAAAGGGGGTAATATAACCAACGCTAATAAGCCAGTCAATTGTTGTTGTTGCTGTTGTTGCTTTGGCTACACAACAAACACAAAATTTGTGCTGGCTAATGGCCCAATACAAACAATTTACAAATTTAACGCTGAATTTTTATACGTCTCTATTAGAATGGATGGTGTGGGGTAGAAAAATCTATGCTTTGTTATAATAAAGTAATTAGTCTTAATTCAAGCAACATTTGATTTAATGACGAAACACTATTTGAAGGGATTTTTATTCAATGGGGGATATAACCTTGTATAGCGAGTGTAATTTTTATATAAAATATATCATTTCATAAATAAATATAAAATGAAATAGTTGTAGAAATATATTTCAACGTAAAAGTTATATTAATACATTAATTCTTGATCAGACAAATAATACAAAACGCATATATATGTCGCTTATATATCGATTGTCGAAATCGTAAATTTTAATATATCGAATTCCTAATATCAAATAATATTACATTTAAGTATCCATATATCTGAAATAGTTTATTTTATTTTTTTAAATAATTAATCCAGAATATCGGTTTATTACGTCGATCCAGTATCGATATGTCGTTATTTTCTGCCTTTCATAAAACATAGGATTTCCCAAGTACTACCCATTCTATTACTCAATGAATGAGCATTTACCATGATGATAAATTGGATAAAAAAAATACTTGGTATATGGTTACTGAAATAATATTATGAAATATTGTTAGCCTTAATTATAGCCTGAAGTCTTTATTTAAGCAATCGCAGTAATCCCATCTGCGTCTGCATTTGAGGGGAAGCTTTAATATGCAATATTTTAATTAATTTTTCGCAAACTCATGCAAAAAAAAAGCCCTTTTCCTTTGGCTCTTTTGGCACCAACAAAAAGCTATATAACGAGCCAAAAAAGTATACAAAAAAAAGTAATGTGCGCCACTGCGTCTGGCGATGAATTAAAATTATTGTAGAACGAAACGGGTTTCCCATGAGTTTAAACTTCAAACGAAATGGGAATCACCATTCTGATTTATTTCATTTATACCTATTTTATTTCAATATTATTTTATGCCTGCATCTGAGTAATTGCAAATAATAATTTTATCTGGAATTGAATGGGATATTTTTTGTATTTACTGGTTGGCCCCGGTGGGAAAGCTGTCAAAAACGTTGGCCGGAAAAACCCTTTGGCACTCACCTAACAAATTATGATCTAATTATCTTGCTTAATTGCCGTTCGTTGGCGGTAGAACTAGAAATTGAAATTGAGTTTTGCATAAAATTAAATTTATTTGAAAATGTGTGTGTGCCTCGATGCAATCAATATTATTACGGAATATATAAAAATTTACAACGAACGAAATTAAATTTGTTGTCAAATTGCATTTGATGTTAACACAAATTTATTGTCGAATACATTTTTTTCATCATTTAATTATAAAATTGCGTTCTTTCGCAATGATTTAGTAAATTGCGTTTGTCAGCGAGCGAGATAAATTATTATGCATTCATTGGAAGGTAATTTATTACTTGACAAAATTGTGTTTAGCTAAGCGAGCTTTTTGGGTTTAATTATTTGTCCATCATTATAATCATTTGTTGATATAAATGAATATCAAATCAAATAACGTGTGTATTCTAATTTAAAGCACAAAGCCTTTGGTTATACATCCCTATTGTTTTGTTTGTTAGATGATATCGCCGCAGTGTGACCATGCTCTGCAAAATGTTGTAAAAATTAAGGCTTTTTAAAAACAAGTTGTATTTTTTTTTTTTAATAATATTATTGGTTTTTATTATTCTTGTAAAGTGCAAATTAATTTTAAATACAATAAATTTCTATCGCACAGTCGGTCATTATATTTAACTTAATGTTCTTTTATTTTCCAAGATATCGCCTTTCCTTTCCTTGACATATTTAGTTTTAAATAGGTTCTTCATTTGTTATTCTTGCCCTTTTGATGCTTTCAATACTTTGCCTACTTCTTAAACCGCTGACAGTCACAAATTATGTTGAAGATATATATATTATTGACAAAGCAATTTCCTCATCCTTTCTGGCTCGTCTCGAATTTCGGTATATTTTCTTCTTTTTTTTTTTGGGGCCACAGGCGAAGGTGCAACCTGCCGTACAGACTTTCCTCGTGTATTTCCCATCCATATGAGCTGTCAATAATGTAGGCATGTGAGTTCAATCTTGTCTACCGAGCGCCAAATGCTTAAACTCTTTGACAATTTCAACGATAAAAATGTGTCGAAAAATATTCCAATTTCCCTGCCGGCCGCCCCGCTAACACTTTTCAATTTTCATAAATTCTTTTCTGATTTTGTTTTTTTTTCTTTTCCATACAAAAAGAGAAAATGTATTCTTTTTTTGGCCATGTGCCAACCATCTGATTTACGGCAGCCAAGGGAATGAGAAGAAGTGCGGGTGAACGGATGGTTAGATGGATGGGGATGGGGATGGGATTCGGTGTGACTCAATGGGGACTTTTTTGGATCTGATGGATGGCTGATGGAACGCTGACTACGTAAGCGGAAGTTGGCAGTTTCAATTATTTATTTAGCAGTTTTTGTTGCCTGAAATTAGTTGCCTTTTATTATGCGCTCTCCTAGCTCTCTTTTCTAGCCAAAATGTTGTTCTTCCGTTCCATTGTTATTTTATTGCTATTTTTGGCTGGATATATATGTTTATATATATTTCCTTGGCTGTTTCCCCCCCTTTAGCAAAGTGCTGGACAATTGCAATTGTTGCGCTGACCTCGACGCCCCTTTTGGGGTCCACCCTGATCCTGATCCGATCTGCTATGGGGGCTCTTTTGTTTGCATGTCAATCTCATGCTTATAGAGAGGGCGGCTCTGGCTTGTATGTTGTGTCATTTAAGTGCCTCATAAAAGTGTCAACTTGTTGTAGCGAACCCCCCATTTCAGTCACCATGTCCAAGTCCTTTGTCCGATTCCCTCACTACTATATATATTGTATATATGGCTGGTCAGTCTGTGTGTGTGAAAGGATTTCATTTCATTTCTTTCAGGCCAGCCTGCTTGTTTTTTCCCTCGTTCCTTGTTGTCGGAGCGTTATTTGTTCGCTTTTATACCTCTTTGCTGGCCAAATGTCGACTGCTAGCTATCTCTATCTCGGCCCTGGTTCCGTCTCGTTCGCCATGCACTTAATACATATTTTTGTCACCCTTATCTGGCCCATGGACGACGTCATGTGCCGCCTTTTGCCTCCGCACCAACACGATAACATTGTCTGACTTTCAGGCTCGGTGTGAAGTGGATGTGGATTCCATGATGAGTGCAGGAATGGTTCCTACTTTTCCGGGGAAATAACGCAAAAAAAAAAAAGAAAGGAAAGAAGCACCAACACCACTGACAGCGCCCGGAGGCCTGTTATGATTGTCATGTGAATGAGTTGTCCGAGTTTCAAGCTTTTCGGAATCTTCTTTAAACTTTAACTTGCTGACTATTAAATTTGTGGTATTTTGTTAAGGAAGAAAAGCGGAAAATGTGTGATATTGAGTTTATTGTGGTTTCCAAGTTGTTTGTAGAAGATTTCCCTTTAATGATGGTATGATGTGGGTAAATTTTTAGTTGTTTGAGGAGGCAGGAAAAGAGAACTATATTAAATTGAGGTTCTTCTGATTTGAAAGGAAAATGTAGAGGATTTAACTTTTAAATTATTTGAATTCTTAACAAAAGAAACTTTACTGCTTCAAATTCAAGGCGCAGTGTGACCTTGCCCTTTAAAATATGGTAAAAATTAGTACTTCATAACAACAGTTGTAACTCTACAATAATATATTTTTGAAATTTTGAATTTAAAGCATTGATCATGTGTTTTATTTTTTACTTTTCATACTATTTAAACTTAGCTTACTTTTTGGCATCAAATGTTTACGAATTTTAGACTTTTTTTAATATTTTACATAAAAAACCATTTTGAAAATCAGTTTTACATATTATTCTTTCCTTTGTCATCATTATTTTAATGGCATTTTCACACTTTTCCTGTGGAGCTGACGATGAGTGGACAAAGTTTTCCTATTGTAGTTAACCCCTTTGCTCTTGGCTCTTTCATTTCCAATTATAATTTACACATTCCAGCCATTTGTCTTTGCCGGCTTTTCGGTTCTTGGAGACAACGGCGACGGTTACGCGACATTGCCATAATTTAGCCACTTTGGCCATAATTTAAAGCGGGCGAAGGCGGCGGCGGCGGCATTCTCTGACATTTCGTTTTTACGACTTTTTAGCAAGTTAATAAAGTGTTTTCTCTCTCTCCTTTGTCCTACGAGCCAGCTCGCACACAAACACACTCGCACACCCACATGTGCATATGTGTAAGTGTAAGCCCTATGCAGACAGTACGTGACTTCCGGCCAAAACAAAACGGTTTTTGTTGCTATTATTATTTTCTGTCTCTCTTCTTTTTTTGTTCTTTTTTCGGTTGCCAGACATTTTATGATAATTTATTTGATTATTTTCTTGTTAAAGTGCAAACTTTGTCATATTCCTTGCCCGATTTTCCAGCTCCTCCGCTCCTTGTTTTTGTTATTTCGCGCAATTTTCTTTGTTGGTTTGGGAGAGGGAAAAGTTTATGCATGGCGTATGAAAAATAGTCGACGGAAGCGGAAATGTTGCACAACATATGCGACCGTGCAGA
>VNJR01003055.1:0-17559 GCA_008042585.1 Drosophila punjabiensis | reverse complement strand
CAAAGTAGAAGAAATTATGTTGAAAATTGACAAAGTTTTAATTTTTTTTCTAAAACTTTTCCGACCGTTTCTATGGCAGCTATATGATATAGTAGTCCGATTTTTATAAAATTAAATCCAAAAATCTGAAATAATAAAGAAAGCTCATAACCGAGAGTTGATCACGATATGTGGAAAAACAGTGAAGTTATAATTTTTTTTCAACAAATTTACAGATCGTTTGTATGGCAGCTATATGATATAGTCGTCCGATCTGGCCCGTTCCGACTTATGTACGAGTGAGAGTATATAGAAGACTATCTGCAAAGTTTCATTCAGATAGCTTCAAAACTGAGGGACTAGTTCGCGTATAATCGGACAGACGGACAGACGGACGGACAGACGGACAGACGGACGGACGGACGGACAGACGGACATGGCTAGATCGACTCGGCTGTTGATGCTGATCAAGAATATATATACTTTATAGGGTCGGAAATGCTTCCTTCACTGCGTTGCAAACTTTTGACTGAAATTATAATACCCTGCAAGGGTATAATAAGCTTTGTCTTTCAAATTTAATCAATTGGAATATTTCTCAAAGTTACTATGTGGAAAAAATAATTTTATTATTTTATTTAGTAATTGCGTCAGTCTTAATAAATATTACACAAAGCATAAGCATTGGTAAAGCAACAAACAAAAAATCTAATTAATTCTGATTGATAAGCCGTTGACTATTAAGTAAAATCCAAAATTCTGGCAAATGTACTTTGTAAAATACGAAAAGAACGCGCCAAATATATTTTATTTAATTTACAAAAGATGTTGCAAAATTGCCATCAATATTTATGACAAAGTGCTGAAAAAAAAATTTATCGAAAATTCTATGGAATCTGTGCGTGAATTCACATATATCAGCCGTAATCATCACTGAAATCCATGAAAATGAAATTGAACATCTCCGTAACAGCAATTTATTGAATTTTAACCGAACATTTAGGCTCAATAAAGGTGTATGCACGGCTTTCTTATTCAACACAAATTGATTTACAACAAAAATTGTTCGGAATCTAAAATTCGAAGGACCAAATCTCACATTTTAACCATTAACAATTTAACTGTGAGACTTCTTCCTTTTCGAAGAAATGAATTTGCCTATAAAAAGAACGCGTTATGCTGACGTAGAGGACATTCAAAAGGCTTGTTAATGAAGTCGTCCGAGACCTTGCAAAAAAACTGCATTGAACCAGAAGGAGACTATTTTGAATATAATTAATTTATTTTGCCGAAAAAAAAACATTTTTTTTTTTTAAGTCCTGTTTACTTTGGAGTCCACATTGTATATTGAGAAGCATCGTAAAAGGTGCAATTTTTTTTTTTTTTAATAAATAAATATGACATTATTCTATGTATAACCTTTAACATTTCTATATTTTATTTATATTTCTAATCTATACATCTTTGTTGTTCTTATGTATATTTTAAAGCCACCAAATGAACATTCTCAGTCAGACCCTTATGGTGTTATTGCCTGCCATTGCCCTAGCCCGTTTGTGCGATGTGCCCTTAAGCCAAACCAATTTGGTACCTCGAACAAATCTGTATCGGAGCCAGAAGAAGTTTGCTGTGTCCATGCTGGATGCAATACGTAAACGGACTCCAACCGGAAATGTCTTCTTCTCGCCTTACAGTACATACAACGCACTGCTCCTCGCCTATTTCGGCTCCTCCGGGGAGACAGAGAAGGAGCTTGCTAGGGTGCTGCAGCTAGACTGGGCCAGCTCCAAGGAGATGGTGCGCACCGCCTACATGGTTGAGAGGAAGCAAATTGCGTCCCGCTTGCGCAGGTATCCGCTGGAATTCTCCTCAGTGGGCCGAATTTTCTACGCCAATGATCTTGAGTTAGAAGAATGCCTGATGGATCGTCTTTTTGACGAGTACGCAAAGGTTAACTTCCAAGGCCAGCCGGACGAATCGCGTAAAGAAATCAACGCCTGGATTGCCAACCAGACCCACAACCAGATCCGCGACATGCTGACCGAGGAAGACATTACATCGCGCACTCGGGTGGTCTTGGCCGATGCCGCCTATTTGAAGGGTCAGTGGGTCAGTAAGTTTAAGGTGGAGAAGACCTCTCAGGAACGGTTTTATACCACCGCGTCCGAGTTTTCAATGGTGCCTATGATGAGGCAAAATGGCACCTTCTTGCTGACTTTGGACGAACACCTGGACGCCAAAGTTTTGCAGATGCCTTTCCGCACCTCCTACGAGACGAAGGGAAATCCGAAATCCGACATCTCAATGGTACTCATCCTGCCCTCAACTTCCTTGGATAATGTGGTGACCAAATTGAATTCCGAGGCACTGCAACAGGCCTTCAACTTCGCTATGCCGCGACAACTCGAGTTGTCCGTGCCCAAGTTTGAGTTCGAGCAGCGTTTGCAATTGGTTCCGGTAAGCCTTTGTGACATTTAGTAGTATTTAAAATGAATAGTTAAGAAGACCAGACAATGCTTATCTGGTTTGACTCGTCTTGAGCATCCTCTCGATGCTCGTCTTTATCTTCTTTCTTTTGTGTAAAAAAAGGCGCTTAAAGTGAAAGACTTGTTTGTTTAGAAATGGACAGACTGACATGGATAGATAAACTTACTTGCTGATACTAATCAAGAATATATACTTTATAGGGTGGGATGCAAACTTCTGACTAAAACCATAATACCCTTTGTGAAGGTATGTTCGGCATGTTCCCATGTTCCGTTGCCTGTCCGTAATACATATACCGACATATGTTCATAGATGTCCATCAAAGTCTATCAAGAACAAACCAGACCCATAATTTTTCTCTTTTTATGCTCAATAGTACTACTACAATAACTTTTAATAGCAATTTTTTAATGTATTTCACGATTTTTCTAAGATAAAAGAACATCTTTAATTTTAGATTTATTAACAAGCTAGTTTATTTAAACCCACAAGATCAAGATCAAATCTCTCAGAAGCACCATATTATTTGTACTTAAAGATCCTCAGCGCCATGGGACTGACCAAGACTTTTACTCCGACTGGGACATTCCAGGATTTGACGTCTGAGCGAATTGTTTTCGACGACGTCCAGCAGGTGGCCAAGATCAAGGTCGACGAGGAGGGCAGCACCGCGGCGGCGGCCACCGTTCTTTTTTCCAGCCGTTCAGCGCGTCCGGTGGAGTCTGAGAAGTTCGAGTGCAACCATCCTTTCCTGTTCCTCATCTACGATGAGACTAACGAGTCAATCCTGTTCACAGGCATTTATCGGGAGCCCAAGGCGTAAACTTTTTGATAAATCATTATATGTAAATTTCTGGTCTAATAATAAAAGAATTTTTAAATTTGTTTATTCCCATTATATCTTTTCAAGTTATTTGTAAAGGTTTTTGAAATTCTTTGCCTTTTCACAAACGCATTCGAACTTGGCTGCTAAACGCTGTATTCTTGAAAAATTAGATACGCCCCGGGTTTATGCCCTTTTTGAGGTAATCGGTAAGAAAAGTAAATATTTGGTTATTTTTTCTTGTTTAAGTTATTGATATTAAAAAATATATAGCCTAATTTATTTTTATAAGCAATTACTAAAGTGTTAATTAAATAACTTATTATTATTATATTATTATTTTGTTTTGGATTAATTATATGTATGTTACACAAGTAACAAATAAGTATCGGGGTAATGTAATTCGTTGGATGGCAAAGATTCCACTTCCGAAGTGATTGCTTCCTACTTTTGAGATCATGTGGAGGCTAAAAAATTTTTTTGTATGTTTTCCAGTTGCATAAAGTTCCTATAGAAACAATCGGCTAATTTGTAGAAAAATTAAAGCTTTTTATATTCAATAATTTCAGCTTCCATTGGAACGATCTATCGATTTAAGGCTCACCATCTGATATTCCTCTTCGAAACCCATCGTGACCCCAAGGAATGTTTGTTTGATGTAGCTATCAGTCCTCAAATCCATAGTAAGTGATGCTCCCCCTCGGCTTACAACTTCCTTCAACTCAAACGGGCGCCAGTCTTCGACAATCCACTTCGAAACAGCATCCAATGCCTTCGCAACACATAGTGACTGAGAAGTTACATACATATGTATATAACCCCAGAGTAACTTGTAATATATACCTATTTATTTATTTATTTACAAAAACCTTTACAATACAATATTTTTACCTTATCCTTGAAGCGTATAAACAAACGAATTCGGTGGCTTTCCAAATCTTGAACACTCAACATATACATATGTAATTGTCCGTGAGAAAAACACGGATTTTCTAAATCTAACCCCAAATTGTCATTGCATATTCCAAGCGGAGTGGAAATTTAAAACGTTTCAATGGCATAGGTGAATCGGATGGAATCATCGGGATCCTTGGTAGAAGTGCAATTTTCCACTCAAAATTTACCAATGTCTATATCTAAGAATTTTTCTGAGAATCATGAAGCATAAACCAGCTGAACTTGACAGCATGTCGTTGAAGTGCCTCTCTTTGTCTTAATGTATTAGCACGAAGAGGTTGAATGCGTTGCTTGACCTTAAATTTACATGGTCCGTCGAAGGTTCTTAAACTGTTTTATTTAGTCGACGATCATGCCCCAATTGAGCGATCCGAGTAATACTTTTATACATACATATCTTAAAATAAGACAACAATATCAAAAAATTACAAAATACCTACGGCTTTTCATTATAGCTTTTATGCAAGCTTATTAAATGGATGAATAACAGCTATTCGCCTACTATTTTGAAAATTAATAAATTTTTAAAGAAAATGGCTGTTTTGGTTATCCAATGTATCAAATTGTGAATCGGTATCATTTTCGAATCCCTTTAAACACACGCAAAATTCATTAAAATCCAGGCGTTTAGAAGATGTTCAGTGACATATGTATGTATGTATGTACACACAACAACCACGGCCAAAAAGTTAAAAATTCTCAAAAAACATTTTTGTCAACAAAGTAACTTTAGGAAATGTTTCAATAGTTCAAATTTGAAAACCTGTAACGTATTCTAAAAAAGATTTCGAAATATTCGCATTTATTTTCGCGTGAGTGCGATTTTTCATCATTTTGATTAAAAACATCATAAACATGAAAGGAAGCTAACTTCGGCACGCCGAAGTTTGTATACCCTTGCAGTTTCCAATTGTACCAAATATGATCTATCCCAATATAATATAATATGAACTTATTCACACAATACAATATTGTTTTGCGCATGATTTTAGCACCGTTATGGGACAATTTTGAGCAAAGCAATAGTCATAACAAGGTTTTGTCAAAACAATTGTTCTTTCAAAAGATGTTAAAAAAGGTTGATAAGTGGCCCTTTCGGAGTAATTATTTATTCATATAACAACAATACCTGCTGAACGTACCCCTAAAATTCCCCCACCAGTGTTGATAGCTTCAAAATGTTGTCGATCTGGTAGCCGGATCAGCTGCTCCTCTCCTATCGTCTATCGATATAAAAGCCGGGCTTGGAATTATTTTGGACTGCCATTTGACCACCGAGATCCAGTTTAAACTTTAATTTTATAACCGCAGTCGAGTTGGCCAGACGTGTTTTTCGGTCTACAGTTGAAGAAGGTATTTCCCAGTGTTTATTTAGTGCTTTTCGAGTGTGTGTCCCAATTTGTTCAACTCCCCCGAACTCGTTACGATCACTCAACGAATAGGTCGGCATTAAAGCGTAGCCTATTTTTGCAATACTAATCAGCATATCGGTGTGTACATATATGTATAATATAATTGCATACTCACAAGCTATAGATAAATACGGATACATACATTTGTCGCACGCAATTGAAGTGAGGCAATAAATGGTGCTTATTTGGTATTGTTAATACTTAAAATTTGTGGTATACATATGTATGTACATATGTACAAATTCGTGGTGACAGGGACTTACCGTCAAGACATCTTCGGCCAATCACTCAAGTACTTATCTGTGATCATGACCTCGGGCATCGGCTTTGACGAAGAAGATTCAATTCCAAGAAGACAATTTAATTATACACAACATTAAGTAGAAATATTAATATTTGGAAATTCCAAGAATTCAGCACTATCTGATGAGCTAAAGCATTACTTTAGAAGAGATTATTTTTAAAGATAAGAAAACTAAATCATATTCAAGAGAAAAAATGTTTTTAAATGTGTTGAATATGCATAAAAATATATGGATTTACATAAACCAGTTGTGCAAGCCTACAGTTTTAAATGTTTATATTAACTTTACCATGTTGGTTGTGAATCCTTTGTTGACCCGCTAATTGTGGGGAATGGATTTTTACCAGGTGTTGGCCTTCTTTATTTTTAGGCTCAATAGTTTTGTAATTTATGTATATTTATCATACACTACAACATACTACAAAACTTACATTATTATTTGTTATTGATCATTGTTAATGGTGCTTTGTTTATTTTTTCTAAGTGCTTTGAACCATTTGAGCCAAGTTCGAGGTAAAAGATTAAACTGACATGTCCGCTTCCTGTCAATCAAAACTTGTTGTTCAGTATTTTTGGATTCTCCCAAAACTTGAGTGAGCTAACAAAAAAATATGAGGAGAAAAAACGCGCATGCGCCGATAGCTCACAAACGTAACGTCTGTGTAGGGTACAAAAATAATTACAAAATCGCCAATACAGGGTCAACAATGAGCTTACGCGCTAAAATACGAAACGCCAACAATTTGTGCCGTTTATGAATCACATACTATATTGTGGCGTTGTCTGCCGGTGGGATCCGCACAACCGGTTGTTGGAAATTTTAATTTTGGGTTTTTTTTTTTTCATTTTTATACAAAGCGCTGCTGGCGCTGCAGTCACGCAACCGCGGACATCGTCATCGCTCAGCTGGTAAAAAGCTTCACTTCCAACCTGCAAAGCCCCTTTCATGCTCCGCTGCTGCATTCGAGCACAACAACTGCTGGCCACAGTTCATTATGTTTCGGATTGCGAATTTCGAGTGCAGAGCGGCGGTGAAACTTTCACTTTTCTGTTTCATATGGCTGCTGCAAAGATGTTGCAATTGTCGCCCGAAGATAAAATAAGTAGCAAGCCACTCGATGGACTGGAAAAGCTTTGGAGATGAATCAGCAAACTGAAGCGAACCAATTTGATTTGCCTTGGTTATTCCGACTTGATCTCATGGTTTTTGGAAGAAACTAAACATGATAAAGCATAATCGTAAAAATGAGCCTCACAGCTTAACGCTTTTCCAAATTATTCCACGCTTAAATCAGAAATAGTCTTGAAACAGGTCGTTAAATCGACAGTCTGGAATAATGTAAGGAGATCTCTGTGCTAAAATTTCTATTGCTAACAAATTTGAATAATGGATTTTTAAAATGGGGAAAATAAATAACTAAAAATTGTCAAAACAATACTATTTTTTTGCTTTTTAATGCAGTATAACATTTCCTGACTGCGCTATTCCGGTCGATGAATAGAATTGGAAAATTGACTAAATGCCATCTTCTAATGAGCGTAAATAAAAGATTTTAATTTGACTGTTCGCTTAATGAGTGGGGCACTTTACCCAATGCGTTCTGCTCTCTCTGACATTTATTGTCATGAGACGTAAATAAATGGTGGGGAAACCAGAGCGGTGATGCGTCAACAGCACTACCTCAGAACTGCATAAATTCACCCAACTTAAGTCTCTCAGTCTTTTCGAGGTCTCTAATCACTTTGCCGGGACATATATACATACATACCCAAGAAAGCAGCAAGCAGCAGAGTCGATAATTTCAGTTACTTTATATTCAACAGAGGCTAAGGCCGATAAGCCGGCTAATGTTCAAACCTCAGACATTCCAGCTTCAAGGTTATCCGACGATCCCCACCCTCTCTTTGGGGTTTATTCAGATTTTATTTAGGGATTCTTTTGTATATCATTTAATTTTAAATAAGAATCTTGCAACGATTGGAAATTAATAATTTCTATTTTCTTTCACCGATTATAGGTCGCCTACCCAGTCACAAAATGCATATCGTCAGCCTATCCGTGTTAGTGCTGCTGCCGGCGATCGCATTAGCCAGTCTCTGCGACGTTGAACCCAACTCAAACTTCCTGGAAAAGCGAATGAACCTTTATCAGGGCCAGCAAAATTTCTCTGTATCCATGCTTGATGTGATCCGGAAAAGCACTCCCAACGAAAATGTCTTCTTTTCGCCGTACAGCACCTACCACGCTCTACTGCTGGCCTATTTCAGTTCCTCCGGGGAAACGGAAAAGGAGCTCGCCAAGGTGCTCCAGCTGAACTGGGCGGACTCTAAGGAGATGGTGCGCAGCGCTTATTTGGTAGAGAAGAAGGAACGTGAAACACGTTCGCACAAAATGCCACTCGAGTTCTCATCCGCGGATCGCATATTTTTTGGAAACAATCTGCATCTGACTCACTGCGCCGAGACGCGTCTGGCCAAGGAGATCGTCAGGATGGACTTCCAGAACAAACCAGATGTGGCGCGCAAGGAGATCAATGACTGGATTGCCAACACAACCCACAACCAGATCCGTGACATGCTCAGTGCCGAGGAAATCACCACTGACACCAAATTGGTCCTGGCCAACGCAGCCTATTTGAAGGGCCAGTGGGTTAGCCAGTTCAAGGCTTCAAATACCGTCCCCATGCCCTTCTACACGTCCGCCTCAAATTTCTCCTTTGTGCCCATGATGCAGCAGAAGGGCACCTTTCTGCTGAACACCGATGAACAGTTGCGTGCCCATGTCCTCCAGATGCCCTATCGCACCATCTTCGAATCGGACGAACAGCCAGACAGCCAGCCGGATGACAAGTCTGACATCTCTATGGTCCTCATCCTGCCGCCCTTTAACCCCAACTCGCTGGAGGACACACTCTCGCGACTGAACACCGAGACCCTAGAGCAGTCGCTTAATCAGGCGATGCCTCGCGAGATTGAGGTATCTTTGCCCAAGTTTGAGTTTGAGCAGCGCCTAGAACTTGTTCCGGTAAGTCAACCTAATATACGGACTTTCGTGTTAAATTTTTCATTAAAATATTCCCCTGGTTGTTATAGATCCTTGCCAGAATGGGAGTCACGAAGATCTTTGACAAGACCTCCGCCACTTTTGACGACTTGACATCCGAGCCCATTTCTCTCGGTGATGCCAAGCACGTGGCCAAGATCAAGGTGGACGAGGAGGGCAGCACCGCATCGGCTGCTACCGTCCTCTTTACGTACCGTTCGGCCAGGCCCGTGGAGCCCGCCAAATTCGAGTGCAATCATCCTTTCCTTTTCCTCATTTACGATCGCACCTCCAGCTCGATCCTGTTTACAGGCATCTATCGTGATCCTAAGACACTCAAGCAGTAAATGCAGCGAGTTCGCAACTAACCTAACCAAATTTTGTATTGACTGTAAATCACATTATAAACTTTTTACCTACTTTAACGATAATAAATTATGTCCATAACAAGAAATTTAAATAATACATAGCAAAGGGTATAGAGCTATATAGAGAGGGCATCCACTATGCTTTGCCTGCCTATGCTTCTAGGAGAGGGGAAAAAGGGAAAGAGCGAGACAGATGTTTGTTCTATTTTTAACATTTGTTTACTGTGTACAATGCATAAGTGCAAGTGAGTTGGGTAATGTGCTGGTCAGCAATGACGACGAGGGTTCGATCCCTCGCACAGACGGATTTATTAGCACTGTGCCAGTTTTTTCATATTTTATGAATAACGTTTTCATATAATAATATGAATATAATATAATATAATTTAAGCCAGAGGTTTGCAATGCAGTGAAAGAGACACAAAGTATATACATTCCTGATCAGCATCAACAGCCGAGTCGATCTAGCCATGTCAGTCTGTCCGTATGTCCGTTTCTACGCAAACTAGTCCCTCAGTTTTAAAGCTATGTAAATTAAACTTTGCAGATAGTCTTCTATATACTCTCAGACGTACATAAGTCGGAACGGGCCAGATCGGACGACTATATCATATAACTCCCATACAAAATATCCGTAAATTTGTAGAAAAAAATTATAACTTCAGTGGTTTTTAACATAACTTTACTACTACTTTATCTACTTTGGGATACAAGCATTCCATATTAATTCAGAATTCAGTTTTAAATTTCATTAAAATCGGACGACTATATCATATAGATGACATACAAACGATCGGTAAATGTGGAGGTAAATTACATTTTACCTTACATGTAAAAATGTAAAACTGTAAAAATAAAATGAATATGAAAGCAATTCATTTTAAATTATATAGGGTTGGATTTATATTCAATGCAATTGAAATCTGCAAGGATATACAAACTTCGATGTGTCGAAGTTAGCTTCCTTTCTTGTTTCGTTTCGGATGAGCCAATCAGCCGGAATCGTGGAGAAATTACGAGAACCTTTTTTCAATGCGGGAGTGTTCAAAGGCTCTATCACTTCACTTGATTTATAGGCCAAAAATGCATTTAACACATTTTAATATACACAAAAATTTAGCGCATATATCAATAAAAATTGATATTATAATAAAAATTTTTAGCACTTGTCAATTAAGAAAATATATAAATAATTGTTAAGAAAAAGTATATATAAGTAGGATATCGATTTAACCCCAAGAAAACACTTGACCAGATAATGTTTTGCTCAATTTACTAAATTCTTCATACAAAAGACGCATAAATAATAAAAAATTTACAAAGTTTCAATTTGGGATGCTTCCATTAAGTAACCACTGCTGATACATAAAGAAATATGCAAAAAAGGATGTTTTTTCAAATTTGAGGAGCTTCTGGGCAACCTGTCTTACTAGCACGCATATGTACATATGTACAGTCATCTTTAATACTTAACACATAACCGAAAGCTGGGCGACTAAGCAAACAAAACTAGATTGGACAGAAACACGTGAATTGGATTAGCTACTTGGTTAAATTTGTATGTCATGGCCGAGGTGAAAAGCACTGAAGGCACTTTTGTTTTCTTCCCTAAATTTGCGTGGTTTCGTTTTGTGGTTTGGCAAGCAGATACCTAAATACGTGTGAATCCACCATCTTCTTTTTTAGATTAATCAATAGAATCCTACCCAAAATGCCTGGGTGCTCCTCAAACGAAAACATTGGTATAAGGGGACTACAACTAACTTTTCAAATAATGTGGGGTCGTCAGCGGCGCAATCTCGTCAAGAGTTCTATGCTTTGCTTTCTAGATGTCATCCGGGGGCATGGCGACAGCATAGATGGCGAAGCCGATGAACACAATGCCACCCACAATGGTGACAGTGCGTACAGAGATTTTGGAAGCCACTAGACGACCTCCAATCACAGCCAGGCCGGTGCAGATGCAATGGCCAATAATACCGCCAGCTATAACGCCATAGACGTCCTGTAAAAGATAATTGGTTTGAATTGGGCTTTTCAACTAACTGACTGTCCTTACCTTGCTGGCTGCGAGAATAATAGTGGTCAGTTGGGAGCGGTCGCCCCACTCGGCCAGGAAGGTCATTGTGAAGGCCTGGGCCAAGATGCGCATAGTGAAGTAGGTGGCGCCGCGTTTTTGTGGACGACGACGGCCGCTCTCGGCGTCGCTTACAAGCGCAGCGTTCACATCACGGTCCAGCTGCAAAATAAGACATAGTACTGAAGAATTAGCAAGTAGGAACGCGACGCAGATGGACGATGTCGATGAATATGTGCGCAAATAGAAGGAAAACAGCATATAAAAAAGACACTGAACGATTCTTTGAACAGGAAAGTTCAATTTTTCCTGTTACATGAATGAATAAAAAAAAAACTTAAAAAAAAGCAAAAATAAAAAACGATCACTTCATAACAACATGCAGAGGGAGAAAACATGGGTGACAAATGTGCACTAATCGAATGGGAGAGTGGAATGGATATAAAGGGGAACAACCTAGTACAGAGGCCACAAAAACCAAACGCCCAAATGACTTAACGTGAATTGTTAAGAAATTAAACTAGGTCTATGTCTTGTTTTGTGACTGTGTGTTCTATGAATGTTTAGTGTGAATATGTTTTTTTGTTTTTGGGGGTAAAAAGCACGTGAAACGAACATGATAAAGAAACAACAGTTAGCATTTGTCGGTTATGGAATATTAATGCAGCCCCGATCACATTTACGAATGTTCGATAATTGCTTAAAAGACTGGAATTGTTAAATCATATATCACATATGGTATGATTTTGCCAAACCCAAAACTATATTTAAAAAAAAAGACAAACTATATTGGTATAAAGAACAGTAATCTGTGTTCTATGCCTATTTTGAAATATTTTGTCCCAAATTTACAATACAATACAAATACAAGAGTAAACCTAGTCACAAACTCTTGCCACTATTAATCAAATATTGTAAGAAATTTAGACCGTGAGTTACGTTGATATCTCGTAACCCTTTTTAAATTATAAATAATCAACTTATTATATCTTAGATTCTCAATCACCAAATTATAAAACGGGACAAGATCTGGGGTCGGTGGCAACGCAAAGTTGCGATTGAGTTTTCATCAAAAGCCTAGCTTGAAAAACAAAAGTTTAATCAATTCCAGCTTTGAAACATTTAGTCGAACGGAGAACGGAAAGGGGGCTGCCTGGAATTAGGATTCTGGCCTGACCCGTGCTTTGAGGGCGCCATTAGCCGGTCCAGCCGAGTTCCCATTTAGGCTTCCGTTGAGGCTATGCATGCTATCGTGTCCGGCCAGCGGGGCCCGCGGCTCCAGACTTCCGCCACCCACGGACGGATCGGTGGGATGCCCAGCCTGCTGGGCGGCATCAACGGTGGTGGTGGAGGCGGCCATGGAGTTGGTTTGTTCGGTCTGGTTCGATGATGCCGCCGAGTGGGCCGGGCTAGTGTGGTAGGTCTTCATCTTGAGCTGCTCGACAATGCGTCCGCCCTCTTTTAAGAACACCTCGGACTCGTGCTGCTCCCGATCCGCTTCATCATCGTTGCCAGCTTTATCACAGCTATTTTGCTTACTATTAGAAAGGGTGTTATTATTGTTGTGGCTGCGCTGCTTCCGCTGGCGATGCTGCATGTCGGAGTCGCCATTGGAAGTGGCTGCTGCGGCTGCGATGGAAATGGAGTTGTTGCGGCCATGGATGAGTGCCTGCTCGCTGGCATCCTCCTTGTCCGAGTTGCTATTCTTCCGCTTGGCCTCCGCATCCTCATACTTTCTGCTGGCCTTCCGCAGCAACTGATCCATCCCACGAGACATTGTCAAATGCGTTAAATAGTTTGATTTTTGTGTATCAAATTTATCGTCGATTACGAGTTCAGGGGCAACGTTAAATCAATTTTAAAATTTCGTTTTGAATAAAGAAAAAACAATTAAAAATTGACATTAGCTAGAGATAATCGATCTGTAAATTTTGATTTTGATTATATATTAAGGTGGAGTTTTCGTTTTGGCGAAAAAAAGCGTTTCCATATCAAACGATTTTCTGGTTTAGTACGAATTTTCATTGATCGAAAAACTTTCGAAGCTCGCTTGTTGTTTGCTGATATATGCCTCAAATCGTGCAATTAGTCACATAGGCTTTGATGGGTGATCATTTGTGTATGTTTGATTATTAAAAACAACTCAAGAGGGCATATATTCGAAGGATAAAAGTGTGGAGGAGGTGGCGTTTCATTGCCGGTGTGTGTTTTGCATTTGGAGCACCGTATGTTTTTGATCATTTGAGACCAGGAGTATATTCTAAAGTATTTATAGGGTTCTCTTTGTTGTGGTTAATGAAAAGTTCTTAATTAGCATGCCACTAAGATATATAATTACAATTATGGGCAGCTTGCGGAGTAGTGTATACGCAAAGACCTTATAATGACAAGCTAAATACCGCCAAAGTATAATTTCACTCGGATTTATGCCCACGAATTCTAAAGCATTCTAGATCGCACACATATGTATGTACGCTCTCAATCTGTTTATGTTTACACATGGAAACGAATTAAAATTGTTAGATTTGTACGCAATTTATGCATCTTGTTATTATAAGGTCTTCGTAATAGGTTAGTAAATTATCATTTTTCGCATGAAGCTAACTTATGGCGTTATACTAGCTCAAGTAAGACTGGTATGGGTAACCAAAAGCGGTATGAAATGTGATCGCTTTGGGCATCGAAGTTTTTATTTCGTCTGTACAAACTTCCAGTCGATACGATATTTGTAAAATAAGAGGTCAAGTGCAATAGCTATTAACAAAAGCAGCAAGGTAACCAAAAAGTATAAAGTAAAACAGAAACAAGCGAAACTACTTGAAAGTTAAGTCTAGGTAACATATAGCACAAGGTATAAACAAAAATGACCACTCACTTCGTCCTCGCGCTTGCGCAAATCAGTTTGAACCTCTTCCAGCTCTTCCTGAGCATCGGTTGGTTTCATTTTGTAGCCATCGTACAGCATTTTTAAGCCGAATATTAAAAATAATGCAGTTGAGATATAATACGTATAAATCTGTGGATGAAAGAAACAGAGACAAATCAGTTATATAGTTTTGTATAGATTGTACAGATGCTGAGTTTAGGTTATCTGGATATTTGTGTTGGGCTAAAAAGAGCTAATGATCAAACTTACCTTAGGAATAAAGTTAGCTGCCATGCCAAATACGCATGAGAGTACCGTCATAAGGGCCAAGGCGGCAATGGCACCGCCAAAGACAATCAAACGCGGATGGCGCATGGCCATTATGGCAGCTATAAAGAAAGTCTTATCGCCTAGCTCTGTTAACAGGATAACAGAGATCGATGCGGTGAACGCATCGATAAAGTTTCCCTTCGATTTCGACCGTTCAGTAGATTCCTTTTGTTTATCCGCTAAATTGCTCAGGTCCGTGGGCTTGTTCATTTCTACAGGCATGTCCAAATCCTGCAGGAAAATAGTAAACTTTATCATTCATCGGAGCAGTGGAAGGCATGGACCTACGTTCTGTATTCCAGATTGAATCACTGCATTATCGTCGCCATCTGGCTGCGCCTCAGCCGCACAGATCGTGCCGAATGTGAGCACCACCATCAGGGCCAAAGCCATGTGCCATTTGGCTGAGCGCTTCAGGTATACGTTGTGTCTGGTCGTCTGCCAGAAGTAGGATTGATTTTGTGACATCTCGGTGCTGTCTGCTGATGGGAACGGCTGCTCTTCTAGGCCTGCCTCATGCAACTGTTCGCTATTCTCGGGTTATTCGCTGTACTTTAATCTTTAGTGTAGTTACGTGTCCGTTACTCTCGAACGACTGCAAAGAAATGAAGAGAACTAGCTCAGAGTATAGCTCGCTCACACAAGGAAAATTAAGCTGAACAAGGCACAATGTTTATGGCTAATCGGGCAACGCAGCCAGTGTTCTCCGCGGCACTATTTGTCCAAGGCAAACAGAAAATCACCCGTGTGTCTGTGTTTGGCCAAGTCAAAAAATTGTGCCCCCAGCCTGGCGGTGTGCAGCGGGGAAAGGTCGGAGCCCAGATAAGCGGTCGGCACTGCGTCAAGTGTCGTCTGATATGGTCAATCAAAGTCACTGCTCCCAGTACAGCTCAGTTGCCGAAGCATATATTCCTCGGTCCACCAAGATCACGTCGCACGCCCGACCGATCCATACGTCAGAGGCAAAAGCACTTCAGCTTATCGATTAGATAATGGTCAGCGAAATATTTAGGAACCAATAGGATGTCATGCAGAATTCCACATGCTCTATTTCAAAGCTACCTCCTCTAAGGCTATACAGCCAGTTTATCTGGAAAGTTGGGAGGTGCAGTGTCGCCTCCCAAATATTTGTGTTGATCTTGCTTAGATCGCAGTTCGTTATCTGTGAAGCTAGCCCCCTCCCAAACAAAAGTTCTGCAAGATGACATGCGAACTTAAAAGGTTGAAGCATGGGATAAGCATAATATTTATAATACTTATTTGTATTTATCAAATATGTCAGAGCATTAGTCGAGAACGTTTCATAATCTGATGAAAGTGTAAAAAGTCGAACTGGCTATTATAGAGTAAACCTTGTGTTTCAATTCATGAACCTTTAGGGATAGTGCGTATAAATAATTATTTACGTGACCAGAGAACCGCTGAAAATTATGGGGTAGTTGGCTACTACACATGTCTGATAACATATTTATATTATGGTTGTAGCAAGGGGTTTCTTTCATGTTGCGAAAAAGAAGCAAGCGGTGTGTGATTCTCCTTTTTTTTTACTATTTTTAGACTATATCACTGAGAGCGGCTGTCCACGTTTTGACGATAAGCACACTCTATGTTTTCTGTGCGACAGGTATGAATTGAAAACCGGCCAACGATTGTGCGATCGTGAAAATCAAAACAACAGTAAAGGGTATTGATTAAGAAAAGGAGTGTGATTGGTAAGAGGTGATTTCATTATATAGATATTGATATCTTTATGAAAATCTTATACTATATATTACTTGCGATTAAAAATAACATAATATATATATAATAATATATATATATATATATGTATGTATTTATATATTTGCTTCCTTCCTTTTGAAAACTCATTAATTTTTTACTAATTGGTCAGATAAGGTTATCATTTTTGACTTAAATCAGACTTTATTATAGTTTTTAAATAGGGGTTTAGCGATTTCTAAAAGTAAAAATGTGAAAACTATTAACATACAAGTAAGCGGCCAATATTTTTCATTTTCATTATTTTTTTTTTTAAAGAAATAATTAAACAATCAACGTAAAAATCACCATCTTATACCATCAATAGGTAAAGATAATATTGTACATGATAAAAAAAATAAAAAAAAACAAAAAAAAAAATTACACAATGACGAACTTAAATAGTATTTGCCGCAGCGCCTTGAGTTTTGCGTCTCTCGTCTATGGACAGGATACAGGTCGTAATTCACGTCGGGGAAATATTATATTAATTGTATTAACTATATCTTTGTTTATATATAAACTTCGAAAACCCAAAAGAGATTGTAACAAAATTTTTTTAAATATTTAGAATTCAATATAAATATTAAAAATTAAAAATAAAATTTTAACAAAAAAAAAAATGTTTGACCAAAAAATTTCGGCTGACATGTATTCCCCCCTTAATAAAAAGTGTACTTTTTGAAAATGCAGCTAGGCTAAAAGGCACAAAGAAGAGTGTACTCATGCCCTTATCATATATCTTATTTATTATTAATCAGCTTTGTTTGTAAGAGTCTGAGGTGATTTTTACCCGATGACTCTGCCGTGCTTACCATTTGCTTTAAAACAAACACCAACAACAACACACAGTATTGGCTTTCTGTTCTTGTTAGCATTCTGCATTTATTTATTATACCCTTAACGAAGGTATTATGATTTTATGATTTCAGAAGCTTTCTACGTAGTATACATGTTCGTGATCAGAATCAACAGCCGAGTCGATCTAGCCATTACCGTCTGTCAATCTAGTCTCTCAGTTTTAAAGCTATCTAAATAAAACTGCAGTCTTCTATATACGATCACTACTACATATGTAGGTCGGAACGGCCGGACCGGACGATTGTATCATATAGGTTCCATAGAACAATCGCATTTATACTATGTCGAACGCTA
>VNJR01003048.1:0-31292 GCA_008042585.1 Drosophila punjabiensis | reverse complement strand
TTCCCTCGGAGCTGGGGGAATCCTCCAAAGATATTTTCACCTCACGGCTGTCCATAGTTCGAGTGTTCACAAAACAATAAGCACTTAAAATGTTCTTCTTGTCAAGAATGCAAAAAGCTTTTCGTGTTTTTAAGTAAACATTTAGACTTTTGCGGTTTGCGGCTCACAAAGTCCGATAAAAAAAAGAAAGAATGACACTGACCCCACTGGACAAGGCAGTCCCTTTGAAAAAAAAACTGGGGCAACAGCTGACCCGAAAAGTATCTACCGGTTGAGATACTCACTAAATCAGGTCGCCTCGAAGTATGCTCCATGAAAAATTTAAGAAATCCGCTTCAAGTGTTGTGTGTAAAATTAATATTTAAGTTTACATTAAATTTTGAAGAGTTTTCACTCCGTTTTGTTTGCCCTCAGAACCCCTTTTACGTTGTGCTCTTTATGGGAAGTCATAAAAAAGCCACAAAACCTGAATAAACAGGACCCACACAACCTCTCATATCTCTCAGAAGCGTAACGACATTTTGCAGTCACTTTTAGCTGATTCACCTAATTACATTTATTCCACTTTCTTTGCGCCTCCCTCATTCTTTATTTAAAGGACTTTAAAAAAAATCGACAGTTAAATCGAGTTAACCTTTTACAAGTAATTATAGATTCTTCGACAATAAACTTTTTAACTCGACAGACAGCTGTCGTTGTGGACACAAATAATATGGCAGTCTTTTGCTCCTTCAAAATGGCGAGGGTTGCTTTAAAAGTAAGGATACTTGTGTCAGACACAGAATTTGCTAAGTATTTTAATTTTATTTTAAATGCTTATAGAGTATGAAATAAAAAATAGGGACTTAGTTTATATCAACAAAAATTATAAAACTATATTAAAGTTAGTCTTGTAATTTTTCTTTAAACTTAAATTGGTGAAAAATGGGCTAAAAAATTTCTTAAAAGAAAAAGTTATTTAACTAAAATAATATTTGCCAAAGAAGAACAATAACAATAATACCTTCAATAAATATTTTTAAAATATTTATGATTTATAATTATTATATTTAAAAAACGGTTTATCAAAAAAATAAATATCTCTACGCATGTGAAGGCATTTATTCAAAATATCTCAAAATGGCGTGAAATATACAGATCCTCAAAAATCTAGGATCTTCCCTCGCCAAACATGTCGCATTGCAGGACCTTATGCAGCAAGTGCGTCACGCGAGGCAAACAACTTGTCCCGCCCCCTCTCTGTCTCCCCATCATTGCTCCTGGCCATAAAAAGTCAGCCGTTTGTCTGCCGCTTCCCACCTCCTCCCCCCCTTGAACCGTCATAAGAACAACCAACCAGACACAATTGCAGGCTCCCACGCTCGCTCTCTCTCTCTCTCTCAGTAGCCGGCTCTGGGCCGAGCGAGCACCTTGCGCTCTCTGCCACACCCTCGCTCCTCCGCCCCCTCTCCCGCTGACAGATTTATATAGCACGTGTAGTTTGTTTGCCATTTCGACCGTTGTTTGTTATGACTGGAGCTGGCACTCTCTCCCACATGGAGCTCTCTCGGTGGAGCTCCCACACACTCAAAGAAAAGATAGTCAACATTTAAATATAAAAAAATAAATTAAAAATTTTTTATAATAATTTGAAGTTTTTTAAATATAACAGCATTATTTGCTTGTCAAACTTCAACTTTGATAACTTTTGTAAATTATATAAAATCACAAGTATCAAGAAAGTAAGCTAACTTCGGATAGCGAAAGTTTATATACCTTTTACTTTGACTTTGGATGATGGAAATCGATCATAACTATGTCAAAAATGCATTAATTTTAATTCGGAAAGCTTTTTATGCTTGTTTTTAATAGGCTAATAAATCAGCATAATAAAGTTACAATTTTAAATATTACATTTTTTTATAAATGTTTAAAAATTTTAATAGCCGTAACACGTTTTAAGATTTAAAAAAATTTAAGTGCAATTTTTTTTTGTCCAAACATGGCTAGGTCGATGCGGCTGTTAATGCTGATCAATAAGATATATTATTTATAGGGTCGGAAACAAATCTTTCACTGCCTAACAAACTTTTTACCAAAATTATAATACTCTGCAAGGTTTTTATACATATATTTTTCTCCAGGTGTACTATAGAACACTCTCTGGCTCTCTATAGCTGTGCCCTGGGCTCTCTGCATGGCTTCATTCATGCGATAGCTGTTGTTGTTATTGTTGTTGTTGTTGTTGCACGCATGCTCAAAACGGAGACTCAAACGCTAACGGACCGGACTTTGTTTCCAAGTTCCTCGGCTGGCAGTCTGCAGTCTTCAGTCTTGTTTTGAACGCCGAAACGTTTGGCAGTAATTTTTTCAGTTTTCGGTTTTTTGGTGTTCCGTGCTCGGTTCTAAGACTTTTCCCCTCTCTCTTCGCGTCGCCACCCCCCCGTCTGTCCGCCGCCCCCCCATAGCGACCCGGTAAAAAACAAGAGAAGAGGAATCCGCGAGTGCCGAAACGTAAACTTTTCATTGATTTTCCCAAGCTAATTTAAGTGTATGGATATATGGCCAAGTGCCTAAAATATATATAAATACACGCACCCGACAAATGTGTTTCATCTACAAGTAGTCCAGATTTTGTGGTAAGATACATCATAAGTATAGTAAAAATCAATGACCGAAAAAATGCATGTGTGTCCGCCTTGACCTCCGTAGGCTTCTTTTTGATTTTCTCTCGCTCTCTTACTATCCCCCTTTCGCTGCCCCATCATCCGCCTCCTCTTTATCCGCCTTTATCGTCCCCTCATTCTCATCTTTTTCCTCTTCTCATTTGGGCAAACCTGATTTGACCCGGCAAAAAGGAAAACTGCCTATAAAATCAATATATGGCCTAAACTCACTTATATTGTTGCATAATGTAAGCACGTTTCATTTTTTGGGGACACACACAAAGGAGCTAAATTTACTTATATTTCGATTTTCTGACCCTTAAATGTAGGCTACCCCAAAAAAACAGCCGGCACATGATGGTAAGCTGAATATCACCTTGAACTGAAGAAATAAATAATATAGAATAACCAAGACTTAATTATTATTATTATTTTTTAACTAGAATACCTTGTGACAGGTGTACACTGAAAATTAGGCAAGGAAGCTGGGGTTTCGAATTCTAGATAGACAACACTACTTATAGGGATGCTTATTTATACAAACTATGTACAGATGTTTGCTTTGGGTACAAAAATAAGATAAGATAAAGTTTTAACAAGCCCAAATACTGTTTGTCTATCACAAGAGAAAGAATTTGTGCCGGCTTTAAATTATTTTAATTAAAAAGAAAAGGTTTAAAAATAATCCTAAAGGAACTGCTTTGTTTGCTTGTTTAATAAAAAGTTAAAAAAAAACCTTAGCTGAGTTCTATTTATAATTTGGTAATCTTTTTTAGAATTCCCGTGTAACCGCTTTATCTTATTTTACTTTGATGTTTTTTTTAATCATAAATGTTTTCCTAAAAAAATTTTGTATAAGAAAAACTGTGTTAAGATAGGATTTAAACACTTTCCTTATATGTAATAACACTGAAAAGTATGCAAGCATTTTTACCATTACAAATGACCGGGTATTTAAGAGTCGGCTAACTTTGTGGGTCGTTCGTCTGCATTGTCCAAAGAGTAATAATCTGCTTAGGGAGACGGCGACGGCCTCGACCAGATGTCTGGGTGCAAAGTTTCACTCCCGGACTGATAAAGGCTTCCCTGTTCTTGTTGCCTCTTCTGTTGCGCCGCCCAAGTCTTATCAGCCATCCAAAAGCTCTGTGGCTGCGCTCCACTGGCCTCTTGTGCATGTGGGTGAAGTGGGTCGGTCTGCTCGGTGGCTGGACATTGTTTGGCTTTTCCACAAGTGCTGTCGGGAAATCTCAGAAGTGGCAAAACAAATCGGATTAAGAAGTCTCAGTGATGTAAATAATATTTTCTTTATTTAAGTCAAGCCAGAAAAGGCATATGGTATCGATATGATAAATATAAATATTTACTAGCTAAAGTTACTATGGTAACATACACATAATAAAACCATAAATTAAGAGATATTTACATAAAATAGTAGCTCTATATGAATGACCTCCAACAACAATTTCTTTATGCCGGGAGAAACCGAGAGAAAAATAAAATACACGAACTCGTCTATTTGTCATTGAAGAAAACTTGCTTATGATAATTTATATCATCACAATTTCCTTATATAGAATGAGAATATTCTCATGCAATTGAAAACCAGTTTTGAATACTCTCTAGCTTTGTCGGGAAATACCCTCCCTGAAAACTAAGGCAATGTGCCTGCATTTCTAATTGGGAAATTCTAAAATTAAATATTCAATACTGGGAAACCAGTTGTGTATCGAAAGAATGTAGTTTATAGTGCAAGTGCTTGTTCTTGAGGTTAAGTTTGATTACAAATCAATGTCAGCCAGCTGGCGGAAGTGACTTGATTCCATAATTTATAAGTCAATGAGAAATTAAAGGCACTCTTGAAAATAAGTAGGTTTAGCTAAAGTTTAGCTAACAATTTCCTTTTATGTTACATTTACTTAGGGCTTCATGAATGAGTTAAACATTTGAACTTCGACTCGTATAAAAATAAGGTTGTCGGGTTAATAGAGCTTGTGTAAAATATGAAAAATATTAACTAAAGTGTATATTAATAAAAATGTTGAGTAAACAAATTAAAATTAGAGCGCATAAAAATGTCTTGAGTGCCAACCTTAATCTGTCTTTATTGCTCGGTTTTCAGTTGCAGTTTTCAGTCGGATTTTTTGCAAGTGGCTGATAAGACGCCTTTAAAACATAGCAGATAAAGCCGTAATAACTGATGGACAAGTATTTCTCTGTCTGTCCGAAAGCGTTGTCTATATATACAAATATTTCATCAGACCCAAGTTCTATATAGAAATTGATCAGTGGACTTTGACAAATGATTTTCGTTGCATACATTACTTCTCATATCTCATACGTTCAATCTACCCTAAATATGTAGAGCTACTGTAAGCCAATTTAAATAATCATCCTATCCTATAGTGAACGCAATTTAATTGTTGTCACTTGACTTGTCAAGGGGCCCAGTGGCAATTATCTATCGCTAAAGATACCTATATCATATACTATATATGTGTGTAGTAACGTGCATATGGATAACCCCTCTAATTAGGCAGAAAATTGAGGGTATACTTTGTGGTTTTGGCCTATGGTTCAGCTTGATTGCATTCTGTGAGCATGAGAACTGAGAAATATATTTACAAAAACGCAAAACTCCACCAACGCCAAGTGCATTGTTTCTCAAAAAACAAAAGCAAACCCTAGAATTATAAAATCTATATTTAATTGTGTAATATAAATACCGAACTGATGTTTGCACTTTTATTGATTATTTTGCAGGCTATCTTTTGCGGGCAATCATTAAGCTAAACACGTAACATTCACTCAGGTAGCAAAGAAAAACTACAACAACTACAACAACTACAACTGCAACAACAACGCCAATATATAACAACAATAATATTAGTTAAAGAAGAAAAGAACGAAACGAAAACGATGACGCCAGAGAAATCGGTTATGGCCTACGTCAATCATTTGATAGTCAGCAATTTTTCATATTTCTGTAAGTATTTTGTTTCTCCTTGAAATACAATTGTTTTGATTTTCACATATATATAATGGTTGGTAAAATGATATGAATTAAATGTAATATTTATTATTTATATAATTGTCAATATTAAAATCTAATTGGAAAATATAAAAAATAATATAAATGATAATTAGCAATGGTCTAATTTTTGTTTACTTATTGTTTGTCGAAATATTAAGTTAATTGGTGAGGTATTACAAATAACTACTCATATTTTATGATCCATTAGCTCTGATGGAGATTAATTTTGAGCTATTTTGCCAATTTATTTAATAGTACCATATTATGTGCGTATAATTTAAATATTATATATATTTCTTGACTAATTAAAAATATTAGATTTCAACATAATTTTTTTTTTTAGGTAAAGTCAAGTATAAAATTTTTCAAACATATAAATAACACCAAAACTCTTGTTTTCAAATTAATAAAAATGGCTTACACTTATTCTGTTTGTAAAAAAACTTAATTAAAGCCCTTTAAGAACCCTTTGTTATAAATTTTATTAGAAGTTTTTTTTAAAGTGAATAAAGAGTGCTTAAAAACAATTATTTATTATATTACTTGGGTATGTTATTATATTTTTATATATATAAGAATACGTTTTATCCCTAAAACAAAAATATATTTTTCTAAAATCCATTATCTACTTTATTACCAATTTATTACCAATTTAAAAACAATTATTTATTATATTACTTGAGTATGTTATTATATTTTTATATATATAAGAATACGTTTTATCCCTAAAACAAAAATATATATTTCTAAAATCCATTTTCTACTATATTACCAATTTGTGTATTAACAGGGGACGAGATCGATGGCTATCTGTACTATTTGGGCGGCACTTTGGGCACCTTAACCCTCAGCAGCCTGGCAGCGAGTGTTGCGTATTACTTTGCAACAAGACCCGTGCCGGAAAGACCGTTAGTGCCTCTGGAAAACCAGTCTCCGATGCTGGAGGTACGTTTCCCTCAATTATTCAATTTCAATTTCATCAATTGCATCACTGGGAATTGTTTGTCTTGAGATTTCTTGTTTTCTTTTCGCATTTCATTTCGATTTTTCTCGTTTTTTTTTCCGCCTTGTGTTCAGGTTTGTTCTATTTGAGGCTGAACAGAATCCCGTGAATAGAAAACCTTTGATGTGCACATGTCCACAATCACGCTGAGTGCGATTACGATTCGGATTCCCAGATACTAATTCTGTTTCGTTGTTGTCGTCACATGATTTTCACACATTTTCACCATTTTTCGATTTTCATTCTCATCTTTGTTCTTTCTCTGACTTTTAGCAATGACGTCTTCGCCACAGTGGTGCAGAAATGATCAGAAATAGCACCGAAACGAGCCTCATGCTCTAATTGAGTGGCGAAAATATATGTATATTTTCCTCTTGCCAAAAACTGCAACATTCTCTCGCTGATAAATTATCGAATGACAGCGGCACCATAATAATAAATCTTGTCATGGCTCAATTGGCATTTTCCCCTAATTAGTCGCCTAGCTCTCTCTCTCTCCCTCTCAATTTCGATCTATGCAAAAATGCTTTCCACCCGCGTAATTGTCAGGAGCACATTTCCTTCTGTCTCGCCGGCATCTCGTATGTTAACATTTTCCCCGCTGAATTTTCCCCAAGAGGCTGGTGTAACGAACTTTTCCTTTTGTGTTGATGTCATGTAAATAAACAAATATTATTGACACAACACCATATTTTGTCGGCCAATATTTGGCATTGCACAAAATGGCAAGTCAAATTTTTCATGGGGTTGAAGGTTAAGCTAGCACAGTGGTGTTTGAGTTGATTTAAATTGTTAATTTAATAAAAAGTTTAAGAGGAAATTATGCATGAAAAACTCGACTAACTCTGAGCCAAATTTGTTAATTAAATAAAAAGTTAATGGGTAAATTATAAATAATAAAGTCTACTAAATTTGTGACATTTGTTAGTTTTAAATATTTAGTTTGTCAGGTTATAATCCTTTTTGAAACTAAAATATGTAGAAAACGAATACAAAATCGAGGATATTCTATGAAATAATTATAGAAAAATTGTTTTCGTAAAAATATGTTTAGTTTTGATGGTGTAAAATAATTATTTATAAAATGTGGAACTAAATGTCAAATAATAATATTTTTGCTGACTTTTTGAAATGATTTTCCTGCGGCTAGAACTGGTTCAAAGCGGTTGGTTGGGTGGGTTTCTTTCAGAAGTATTTGGTTATAATTTTAAATTCTAAATTAATATAATATGTAACAGCTTTCCTATAAAAAAGATAGGCTAATTTTATATTCTTTCTTCTTCTTTAATCTTATTCAATATTTTAAAATTTAATTAAACACTTAACACAAGTTTTGTTCTTCTATAAACAAAATAACCGGGAAAATAATGTTCATTAAGAATAACAAACAATGAAAGAACAACACAACAATAAGGAAATGTCAAACTAGTGACATGACAGGGACAACCTGTCTGCTTCTCAGCAGGTACATGTGCATACTACATTATACAGATACATATATATTATATAATACATAATATATATTTTGTGTGTGCTTGTAAAACAAATACTTGGCGTAATTATGCAGCTCTCTATGTTAGTCACTTTTTTGTGTGTTTATATGTTTAGTCTAGTCCACTGAACGCATCTGTAAGTGCACCAACAAGTATTTGGCACACTCTACCGTGTATATTGAGTGTTTTCCGATATAACATATATATACTATGAACACTAAAATTTGCTAATGAGTGCAAATGGAGGTGCAAATGAAACGATAAATATGTGAGGAGGTGAACTAAGCTAATGTTTAATGCATTATACGTAAATAATGTGATGGCAATGAAATATTCAATTAAATTGGAATAAATTCTAGTTCAAGCGAGAATAATTAAACATTGATTGTAAATTTAAATGATTTGTTTGTTTTGGTGTTTTGTTGTCAAGCATGGAAATAATTAAACAAATAAACAAGTTTTTAAGGCAATTTGTATTTAAAGACATGCGAAAAGTTTGTGATAAAAATATCTGTTCATAAATTTTATAGACTATTGTGGATATCTTGAATTTAAGCAGGTCACATTTTAAGACAAATATTTATTATTTAGTTTATGTATTATTTATACATATTTTACTCTATTTATATAGCTTAATATTTCTGCTGGTAATAACTTTAGTGATTTCCGTAATTATCATCACCTGCCTAAATTTTAATTTCCTTTTTGTTTAAATCCCAAAAAGTAAACAAATGTTTTCTATTTTTATAGCGCCAAAAAGTGGGCGCGGTTCTGGTATATGAATCATAAATCATGTTGGTTATTAAAGAGTTGAAATTTCGCTGTCTTCCAAACCAAGAAATTCCCTCCAAAAATAAAGATATATAGTCACATGCCGTTTTAGATCGCGTGTAGTTACAGGAAGAAAAGGCGGGGGAGGTGGTGGATATTCCGACAGGCAGACAACTTGATCGGACCAACAAAAAAAAAAAAAATTAGAGCAAAGTTGTAGAAGAGCGAGAAGAATACGAAAAACCGTTTAATATCAAAATAAGAAAATATAAACGAATAAAATTCCTAGCCGAACGGTCTTGCAGTCTTCCGCGTGCCTCCCCCGAAAGTCCTCACCAGAATTCTTCTCTCATCTCTGCTCAGCAGGCTCTCTTTCTCTTTCTCTATCTCTCTCTCTCTCTCTCTCTGCCCGAAGAATCTTCATTTTCTTCGGACCGGCCAGAAGAATCATTTTTAGCCACGGCCAATATTTTACTTGTGCCATTCAGTTCGAAATTAAACATCGTGTCGCGAAGATCGCGGCGCGCTCAAATCTTCCTCAAGAAATATATTTCAAATTAGAATAATCCCAAAAAGCAAATAACGAAAAAAGAAAGCAACAACAGCAGCAGCAGAAGCAGCATAATGTACATATCGCAGATCTATATATCTATGAAACAAACGTATTTTTTATAAATAATAGCTCGTGTCTATATACTAAACAAAGCGAAAATAAAGAGCGAAGAAAAAAAAACGCACGACAATTTGCAACAAATTGACAAAAATACAAGCGTTTAATCTCATTACGTAAAGCACAAGACCAACAATAAAAATATATACCAAAAATGCTACGAAAAAGTGGAAAAAATATAACTAGGAAAAATTCAAAAAACATTTTCCCATGGAAATCGATTTGCCAAAGTGTCAAAGTGCCGTTGTCGCCACCGTTGTGAACTCAGCCCCTCAAGTTCAAGTTCACGCACTTTCTATACATAAAACATCTATATAGAATATAGTCACCCCACAACCCACCCGCAGCAGCAAAGAAAACTACTTATAAAATTAATTTTGACATGATTTTGTTTCTAATTTGGTCTGATGGATGTATTTTGGTTTGATTGGTTTTATTTCCCCATTGTAAACAGCTTAACTTGAGTTGATTTTTACGATGTTTCCCCTCTATTGGCTATAACATTTTATAGTTGTTTTTGTGTTTAAAGAGATTGAGATTGAGTTGTGTCTGTGATTTTTCTGCGGCAAGAATTTTTGGGCCATGTGGACTTTTGATATTGTAAATTCCGGTACTTGTTCTATACTAAAACTAATTGATTTTTGTAATAATTTTATAATGGCAAGTCTAAAATAAATAATATTTATTTAGGGGTTTCTTCTGAAGTTTAATTATATTTAACCAAAATTCGTATTCATTTTATAATATACATAAAGCTACTAAAAAATATCTATATAATTTCTGTGATATTCTTAACATATCGTCTTAGTTTAACATGCCAGCTAGCTCTCAATCTTAATCAGTCAAACTAAATGTCAGGAAGCAAAAACCCACTATATCAGCAAATATCTGCTTAAATATAGTATGTGTTTTTGTCTCTTAAGAAACCTACATTCATTGTTCTCTATTTTTTTTTTGCTGATCAAATCAGATTTTTCGGATTAAATTAGAATCATAATAAATGTCAAGATAAATAAAGAGGGATAACCATAGAGTTGTGAGAGTTTCACAAGTAAAAAACTAAACTAAAATCTAAAAACTAAAATATAAAAAAAGAGTGAAAGCCACCTGGAAAATAATAAAAGAAAGACCGCTCCCAGACGACCTTGAAATTCCCGCATATTTTGCCTGGTCTTCTATTATTTAAAAAAACACAAAAGAAACCCGCTGCCAAACTATTGATATGATGCAGATCCTAGGGAAATTCTTAAACCATTTCATTCATTTATATTTTTATCCGTAACCAGCCGCCCTTCTCGCAGGCCAATAGTTTATGACCGATTTTATGGCAACCACAATTACCATAACTCAAAGATGAATTGCTCATTGAGGAAAATGTTAGCTAGCCTCGGGGAAAGCGTTCCCCCATGAGTCAGTTGTCGATCGCCGAAAAAAAAGAGAAATTTCCCAATATATACATACCTATATTTTATTTGCAAAAAAAAAAAAAATATTCATTGTACGAGAGTATTTCTCTAGAGAATATGTTTTATTTTTTGCTTGCTTTTTTTCGTGTTATGCGGCCACACACACGGGCTTTTCTCATAGATAACAACAGAGTGGAACGTTTTTACCCCCAAACGAACTATTTATAAATTAATTTGGGGCAGGCCAAGCCAAAGCAACGACGACGCCTTGTCGATATGGTTGTTGTGTTGGCCATTCTCTCTCTCTTATTTCTTGGTCTTTTGTACCGTCTTTTACACACATATGTATAAACTCTTAACCCGTTCTGGGGCAGCCCTGTTCTCAGCAGCTGCCAATATTGAAAAATTATAAACAAAATTGAAACGGACTGCAGTTGCCAAAAGTATGTAAAGGCGTCATAATTATGCTTTGGTTTTTGACTTTTCGCTTGGCCTTTGATGCCACTGCAAAATCGTGGGAATTTTGAAAATGTTGTAGGGGAATTAGGAAAATTTGGTTTGGGTCTCATTAGGGATTCATAAAATGCACAGTGATTGATTTAAATCTGTGGAAATTTAATTTGAAACATTTAATAAACTGTATTATTTAAAGAACAAATTATTTTTGTAATAAAATTAATTAAATATTTTAATTTCTGTTTGTAAATAAAATGTTTCTTTGTTTGGGTTTACCTAAAGGGAATTTTTTTAAGTTTGAAAAAATAAACAAAAAAATAGATAAAGACCCATTTATTTTTATAACACAAAAGAGTTTATTATAAATATTTATCAGGCACGCTTTGTAAATATTTATAAACAGGATACAGTTCTTAAATTAATGCTTATGTGCTCAAAGCCAACACACCCTTCAATTACAAATCGGAAAAGTGTTTATTTTTAAACCCGCTAATTAGCATTTAAACGATTTTCGAACGATTATGAAATGCGTCTAATGGTTATAATTAAAATAAGAAAATAAATATGAAAATCGAACATACGATTTTCCCGGCACTAAAAACGACGACAACGGCAACGAAATTAAATGCAAAATGTGCGAAAAATCAAGATTGTGTTTGTGTGTTTTACAGTCGCTTGGAAAATGTGCATATTAAATGCCAGATGAAATCTGAACGATCCATAAAGGAAACCAAAAGTGAACAGAGTGTCCAATAATCTGCACATTAAAGTTAACCAATCGGAAAATATTTGAAATTAGAGGAAACCATGTCCTGTTGCGGCCAAATAACTAGTATAAGAGTGCCCATCGAGCTAAGCAATCAGAGTGATGTGCTGAAGGTAATTCTCGCAGAAGGGAAAACCTACCTAGAACCTAAAATAAGAGTCCACCATTAACTAACCCCACGACTTAACTGAGCAATAACACTAATACAAACTTTATTTTTTGCTTCTTTTTTTTGTTTACTGTCTCTTACATTGCCGGTGGGGCTAGATCATATACGATCATCGTCTAGATATCCACCACAGGGTAGGCCTTGTCCTCGTCCTCCTCCTTCTCCTCCTCATCATCTGCCCCTCGGGGTTTGCTCTGAAAACTCCCTCTCCTTAGACTTGCGTCATCTAAAAAGAAAATACATATAAAATATAAACAAAATTGATTTGGAAAAAGCACTTTAAGCTGCGGAACAATTATTTATGAAAATACACATTTTCTGCATTTTGCTCATTAAAATCAATGGACAGCGAAAATAAACAAACTAACTTTTAAGATTTCCATTTTCCATCCCCTGCTCAAAAATATATATTCCCCTTCCATTGTCGAGCGTATTTTGATATTCGTTTTCGTACATCATCACTTTTGGCCATTGCGGGAATTTCTTTGGCAGCTGTTTACCATAAAGGAAGTGCTCTAATGGCTATATCGAATCGATTCCACTTGCTATCTACTCTCGGGCGCCCAAAAAAGAAATTTCGACGATTGATAGGTTTATGTCTCTAGCCCCCAAAATAAACAATATATCATAAATTCAAGAGGTTATTGATTTTAATTCAAGAACTAGGTGTGATTTATTGTTGTAGAAACCCAAAATAAACACACAGGAAAAGTGAAAATGGGTTGATTGATGACTGGGAAAAGGATTATGTTTGGTAGAAAAGGAAATAGGTCTTTAAAGTTTACCAATTGATAGCTGATATAATTAGTTGAAATTGTTTTTAGGATACTAAGCATTTGTGTGCTTTTTAAGAAGGGTAAAGACTAGGTACCGCTTTGATATCTACAAACAATCTAGGAACTTAAAAAGGAATTCAAATTAAATATAATGTTGAGCTTATACTTAGGTTCTTAGAAACTTTATAAGGAATTAAATTATATTTTATTCAAATTATTGTATTATTTATATGTAATAATTTTGAGTTTTTACTTAGCTTCTTAGCCTTGTTTCGCTGCACCCCTTTAATTCCACAGCTCAAGACAAACCATTCATAAAAATCATACAAATATATGTGTAATATCCCAAAATATAACCAAAACTCTTACCTCATTGATAAACTTGATTGTACATATATATACTATCTCAATATCTCTCTCTCTCTCAACGTCTCCACTCATTGCATGTCCTCGATTTCTCTCTCTCTCTCTTTGTTTCTTTTGGGGTCACTTCACTCGCATTGCAGGGTCCAGAACAAATACACGTCTCCAAGTTCTACAAGGAGTCCAAGAATGGCAAGTTCGTGTCCTATATCACAGAGAACGTCCGGACGCTATATCAGACGTTCCGCGAAGGTGCCTATGCCTCCAATAATGGGCCATGTCTGGGCTGGCGTGAAACTTTGACGTCCCCCTACCAGGTGAGAAAGAATAGTGAATAAGTTTTTTAAAGATTTAATTAATAATTTAATAATATTACCTCATTTTTAGTGGATCAACTATGACGAGGCCCTGCTGCGAGCCAAGAACTTTGGTGCCGGCATGCTGGCTCTGGGCGCCAGGCCCAAACAGTTGATTGGCATCTATTCGCAGAACCGACCCGAGTGGATCCTGTACGAGCAGGGTTGCTACTCCTTCTGCTTGGTCGTGGTTCCACTGTACGACACGCTGGGTCCCGATGCCTGTGCTTTCATCATCCGCCAGACAGAAATGTCAATTGTGGTCGTTGAGGATGACGGCAAGGCGGCCATGTTGCTGGAGAAGGCGCCACGCAGTCTGAAGATCATTGTGGCCATCAAGCCCATCCGCCAGACGACTCTGGAACGGGCGCGTAGTCGTGGCATTCAGATATTCTCTTTCATTGATGTGGAGAAACTGGGCGCCAAGGGTAACCATCCGGAAGTGCCACCCACGGCGGAGGATCTGTGCACTGTGTGCTATACCTCTGGAACGACAGGCAATCCCAAGGGTGTGATGCTCACCCATGGGAACGTCGTGGCCGGCGTCTGTTCTGTGATCCTGCAGATGGGCGATCATCGCATCCGGGCGGGAGACGTGATGGTGTCCTTCCTGCCATTGGCCCACATGTTCGAGCGGTGCTGCGAGAACGGAATGTACTATGTGGGCGGCTGTGTCGGTTTCTACTCAGGGGATATCAAAGAACTAACGAATGACTTGAAGATGCTGAAGCCCACGGTTATGCCGGCAGTGCCTCGACTTCTGAATCGTGTCTACGACAAGATTCAGAATGATATATCCGCGTCCGGATTGAAGAGGGGCCTCTTCAACATGGCCATGCGGGCCAAGGAGAAGGAGATCGCCCGCGGTGTCCTGCGAAGGAATGGCTGCTGGGACAAGCTGGTCTTCAAGAAGGTACATCAGGCCTTTGGCGGCAACCTACGCCTCATGGTCGTCGGTTCAGCTCCTCTGGCCGGCAATGTTCTCACCTTCATGCGCTGTGCCTTGGGTTGTCTGGTTCTCGAGGGATATGGCCAGACGGAGTGTACGGGTGCCATTACCCTCACAGTTCAGGGTGATCATGTGCCCAACCATGTCGGTCCGCCGGTATCCTGCAATGCTGTGAAACTGGTGGATGTGCCAGAGATGGAGTACTTTGCGAATCAAAATACGGGGGAGGTGTGCGTGCGAGGATCAAATGTGTTCCATGGGTAGGTATCAAGTTTTGGCTCTTTAAGATGGGTATTTTATTCTCTATTTATTTTTGCAGTTACTATAAGGATCCCGAGAAGACGGCTGAGGCCATCGATTCGGAGGGCTGGCATCACACTGGCGATGTGGGCATGTGGCTGCCCAACGGAACTCTGCGAATTATCGATCGGCGCAAGCACATCTTTAAGCTCAGCCAGGGCGAGTATATAGTGCCCGAGAAAATCGAGAATATCTATACGCTCAGTCAATATGTTAATCAAGTCTATGTCTATGGAGAGAGCTTAAAGGTAAGTAAAGATATAATTTATATATATTTATTTAAATATTAATTTATATACTTCATAATTCATCAGTCATACGCACTGTTGTTCGGCTACAAAAATATTTATCATATAAAGCAATTTTTTCGTATAACAATTCAGTAAATAGCTTCCAAAATAGATTTTATTTAAAATTTTCTAAAGCAAAATTCGTAATGGCTTACGTGTCGTATGAGTAATTTTTATGGAAACTTTAAGACTTAAAGAGTACAGCTATACAAATTTACCTGTCGTTAAAATATATAAAGTAAAAAAATTATTTGAACAAAATTCGAAATTAAGAAACGATTTTCTAGAACGAAATTCGTAATGGCTTACGTGGCGTATGAGTAATCTGTATGGAAATTTTGAGACCATTGCGCAACGTCTGTATCTTTAAATAAAATTGTTTCGTTGATAATTAAATACATTAAACCCCTAAAACTATCATGTACGTAAGGGTTTTGGGTTTTGTATTAATACTTTATATAACCAAAATTTAATTTTACATTTATAAAACTGTTTTTTAGAGCTGCATTATCGCTGTCGTTGTACCTGATGTCGATGTACTGAAGCAATGGGCCACGGAGAACAATGTACGCGGCACACTCTCCGTCCTGTGCAATAATAAGAATGTCAAGGAACTGATCATGAACGACATGCTCAATTGGGGAAAGCAGAGCGGACTCAAGTCATTCGAACAGGTAAATATAACTATAATAAAAATTGTTTATTTAAAAATATGCATTATAATAATTTAATTAATTTTAGGTAAAAGATGTCTATTTGCATCCAGATCCATTCTCAGTGCAAAACGGACTGCTGACACCCACATTCAAAGCCAAGAGACCGCAATTAAAGAGCTACTTCAAGCCTCAGCTGGAGGATATGTATAAACACCTGGATTAAAGCAATATACATATACATATACAACGAATCGAACTCAAGAATCGGGGGAAAGCATTCATTCAAATAAATATGCCTAAACCATTTTTTAAACTGATGATGATAACAAAGACTACAGATACAGAAACATACAGATATGAGAGAACGAACTGGAAAAAACAGTCTAATTTTGTAGTTTCGTCAATTCTTAGCAAGTAAGAGAAGCGCAAGATACAGATACCAGATACCATATACCAGATACAAATAAATTACACACAACACAACTCTCTCAAAACTGACAAGGATCAAGAACCTTTCGACAGCCGCATTTTTTTATTAAATAATTTAATCGAGAAGCGAGCCCTAACCAAAATATGTTAACTATATATTTCCCTTACACACTTATGAGCTAGTTCAAAGCGATTAGAATGGCGTAGGCTGAACCAAAACATATATAACTAACATATGGAGCAAAAATTTAATAAAAAATGAAAGCTTTAATAAACTATCGTATGTATACTACACTCAGCGTTAGTTTGGATAACCGAAGTGAGGAGTAAACTTTTAAAATGATATTTACTAGAAACGCTAAACTAAATTAATGGGAACGCAATTCGCTGAGGGAATACATTTGAAATAATAATGAAAAACCTAAACCGAGAAGAAGATCAAACTTAACAATAAATATGATAAAGATCCACTTCTTTGGACTGCACTGTCTGCCTTACAAAAAAATACCAAAATTAAAATTTACCAAACAAAAGAAATTGCTAAACAAAACTCATTCTTAAGTGCTAAATACATAAAGGTAAAGCAGCTGCATTGTAATACAATTATAAATAATTTCTTTATGTAGATAAACACAACACAAAAGCAAACAACAAATTCAAATAATAATTTGAAATAAAAACTAAAATAAAGAAAACACTGAGCTGTTGTTTATTGGAACTTGGCGTTGCCAGCTGATCATAAAATAGGTGTGTTGCCACCCCTTTGGCGTTGCCGTACGTCCACGAAATATTTCAAAAACTCAAAAAACTTGTTTTTCTATTGAGTTTATCTTTAGAAGTAAAAACCACTGACTAGCTGTATCCACCCGCTACCCAAGAGATATTTCCAATTTTAATTTAATTACTATTCACTCCACAGCTTTTAATACATTTCATTGAACTTTTAACTTAAAGGCGCATTCTGCTTTATGACATTCTACATATTTTCAGCTTAATTCAATTAGTGGCCATAGAGCACTTGGAATGCTAGACAAGAAAACGAAATAAAGTTCCAAAAAGACAATTTTCAGACTTCTTTAGTGAGTCGTTTTGTGTGAGTAGATTCTAATTAAAATGTACAATAATGTGTCGGGGAATTTGGGGTCTTAGCTAAGTAGTGATCAAGTTGTGTTTCCATTGATATCTGGACTTAAATTCACTAAAACTCGTTTGATTTAACTACGCGCTTGGATCACAGCTCGCCGTGTTTGGGCTCATGGGATGGCGTTACCGTGGTAACCTCCAGCGGTTCTTGCACTATTGAATCATCTTCGGCAGTGTCTCTGCTGCCATGCGAATTCTCATGGTCCTCGATGCGAGCCATAAGGGTCTTCAGCTCACCATCGTAGTCCTTCCACTCGGGCACAATCCTCTGGGCGGCCGTCAGCTTGGCCTCCTTGGTCTGCGGATTATTGCACAGATCGATCACCTTGGCAGTCTTGAAGGAGCTGTCGCTGCACCACGTCTGACACCAGAGCCAATCGTCGGGCAGTGACTTGATGGCCACCTGGTGGATCATATTGTTGGGCAAATCCTGATCCAAATTGGACAAGCTGTTCGGATCCTGGCTGAGCGCCTGGTATTGACCTCTCAGCCTGTCGCCAGCTGCAATTTTCCGGAACCTCTTCAAGTCCACCACATACAAGGCAGAAATATGGTAGCGCCGACCCATTAGATGACTTCTCCAGTATCCCTGCTTCCAGAACCGGAAGCCCTCCATCTCCTTGCGGGAATCACAGAATGGCGTATAGGCATAGGGCGCTCCTCCGAGATCCAGGTCATATAGTTCCTTGATATCAGTTCGCACGATGGCATCAGCGTCCACGAAAATGATTTTCCTCACATTCAGCGGGAAGAGAACGTCCAAGAAAAGGATCTTGTAGCCCCAAATGGTCCTCTGTTTCTCTGTTTGCTGATGAAGCCAACGCGGCCACTTGTACTGGACCAATTCGTACTGGAAGTTATACTCGCTGGCCATGTGCGGCAGGAAATCAGTGAACTGAGGCGAAAGGTAGTTCTTCAAGAACCAAAACTTCACCGGGGACTTGGTATGTTTCAGCAGCGACACCATCATGATCCGAAGCAGGCGTTCGTACAGATGTCCCGAAGCCACAGAGAAGATATTAATGGTTTCAGTATCCTCATCTGTAACCGCCTGGTTCCCATTGCTTCCACCAAAACTGCTGGCAATGCTGTTCCAAATGCCCGATTGTGCCGCCTGTTCGTTGTCATCGGCAAGGAGTTCAGCTTGTTGCATGCCTGGTTTCTTGGCCACCCTCAACTTGATGACATGGGACTGCAGGGATGTGATTAGAACCTGAACTTCCGACGATCCAGCCGTGTGATGGGTATTGGTGCCCTCAATGTGACTTATTCCATAGATATCTGAGGATTTTCCGTCACGAAGTCGCAGGGACCAAGCTCCGGGATTGGCTTTAAGCTGGAAGTAACCCAAATTGGCCATTACAATGGTGTCCACCAAAGTCGGTTGGCTTTGAGTGCCCAAAACCAACTGCAATCCTCTGGGTGGAGCTCCACTGGCGGCATCAAAGCAATGTCCCTCCAACAGCAAATACTCCAAATCGAACTCGCTGTGCACGGGTCCACCGATATCGGTCAGCTTGATGTTATCCAAGTCGTAGACGGCTCTTACTGCCTCCACCAGCCAGTTTTCGGGAACCTGCAGCTGTTGGGTGAGCAAAGGATTGGCTGGCAAACCACTAAACTTGGCCAAAGGACCCTCCGATCGGCTGCCAGTTGATTCGAATTGAATTTCGGGCTCCACCACATATCTGTAGAAGTTCTTCACGGGCATATCGCTGTGCTGCGGCACCGGAATCAGATAGAGATTCAGTTGGCAGTTCAACACCTGGCGGAGGAGTATAAGGATAGGTGTTAGCTTCTGAGCTGCTCGCGATGCTGGATCCAAGACAGCTGCTATATCAAAGTGCGGAAGTTTCTCCTGTTTGGGTGGCAGCTTCACGACCGAGTGATCCGATCTCAAGTCCGTGGGTAACTTGAAACGTGTCTTTGTTTGACGGGGAAGCAGGCTAGCGTAAAGCTTGAGCAGGGTGTCGGTGGTGAATTCTTCCCGGACATCTTGGGCCGATTCCTTGAGCACTTGACGCACCTTATCGCCATATTGCAGGGAACTGAAGCGGGCCAGCAAGGCAAAGTCAGCGCTATCAAAGGTCTCCTCCGCGGCCAGAGGACCATAAAGGCGTCCATTGCCAATGACCAAACGCTGGGACTTGGTCAGACCCAAGACACGCTGCGAGTAAACTCTCAACATCTTTAGGTGAAGCTCCGTGGAACCGAGTATATCCTCCAGCTGTGCGGGTATCTCGATCTTCTCCTTGGGCTTCTTCAGCCACTTGAGAACCAGCTCAGTGGCTTGACTTGGCTCTGGCAGGCTCTGCACGGCGGCCCAAGCCAAACGATTGAGGTTCTTTTTGTCGGATTTGGAGGAGGCACTTTCGGTATTGGGAATAAAAGCCAGGCGGACACTTTCGCTGCTCTGAACATATTCCAGGGCGTGAGTGAGCAGGGAACGTCCCTGTTCCGTATCCAAGTCAGCAAATACCCAAATAGTGAGGAACTGAAGCGAAGAGCGACCAATTAGCTCCGTGGACTTCTTGCCACCAAAGTACTTGAGATTCTCCATCAAAGTGGCGGTCATATCCCGATTAGACAGACGATTTAAGGCACCAACATTTCCCAGGTTTTTGTAGGCAACGCCATTGATGTCCAAATACCTCACATCCTCCTGGCTCAGAATCCTCTGATTCAATCTGGGCATAACATGGGGCTGATTCATCAGATAGTCAATGGCCACATCGCTGTCCGTCATTTCACCTTTGTATACGGCCTTTTGCAGGTTGGTAGTATGACTCATAATCTCGGTGAAGATGGCCTCCTCAAAGTCACTGTCGGCGGTCACAATGTTGCTGGGCATCGGCACGCCATTGAGCAGAGCCTGCGGCTGTCCCTTGTTGTCGGAGAAGCCCAAACGTTGAATGAACTCGGCGGCCAATTCTCGGCCATAATCATAGGTGCCATCCTCCTCTAGGAACTCCTCAGCCCTGCTGGCGCTGAGAGTGGTGAACTCCTTGGAGAGCTGCTTCACAATATCCTTTTTCGTGACGACCTTCGTCTCACCAACGGAGGCATAGATGTCCGTGAGAAAACTTAAGGCAGCTCGGGCATCCTTCTTCTGGCTCACATAGTTAAAGGCACAACTGATGGCTATGTAATCCTCTCGATTATCCTCATTGGCATCCCTCGCATCGAACACCAAGCCCAGGCGAATGGGAGCTTGATGAATGACAAACGATTCAGATAGCTTAATCACGCTCCTGGCTGTTGGCTGCAGGGCATCGACCACCAACACCAAGTTGAACACATTCTTTCTGATGTTCCTCAGCATGCCAGGGAAGGTGGGCCGCAGGAGATCCATTACAGACGATGGCCATCGCCGGTACTGAGCATCATTCTCGATATCGTTGACCCACTGCACTGCCGTGTCACGGATGTCAATGGCAAACTCCTTTTTGCTGGATGCAGTAAGATCCAAGGCCAGCAGAGAGCTAGCCAGCTTACCCCTCACATTATTGCTGTGCAAGCTTTCCAGGACACGCATTTCCGAGCGCAGCGTCTCAATTAGGGAGTATAGATCCATGGTGTCCGCGTCGAAGAAGAGTCCGTTGATGAACAGAGCACCATCTGGTGGCGCCACATTCAAGCTACGGCCAAACGCTTCGGTGTTGTGCTTGACCTCCGCCCTCAGAGCATCCGTCACTTTGTGGGCCAACAGAGTCCTGGCCAACATGGGGAAATTGTGTGCAGTGTATTGGAGAATTTGAAGGGTTTCATCCCCTTGAATCTCGGCAATGGCAGCTGCTGCCTGAAGACCCAGATCCTGGAATTCCCAGGCTTTCAGCTGGGCAATCTCGTCGTTGCCCTGCAGAAGTCTTTGACGCAGCTGATCCAGAGCCCGCTTCAGCGTGGGATGCTTCTGCTTTAGCATTTTAAAGTCGAAACCTTGGACATCCGATTCATTGGCCAAATCCTCGTCAGACGATCCGCCCGCCTCCGGCTTGGGAGCATCATCTTGGCTCTTGTATTCCGTTGACTTCAGGTGGAGTTCCACGCCATAGCCAGACAGGCGCACCGGTCTCGTTTCCTTTTTGGCCAACTGATGACGCAGAATATATCGAATCTTACCGTTGTTCGCCTCCTTCTCCAGCAGCTTGTGATAGGTGCGGAACTGGGAGCTACCCAGGTCACCATACAAGACCACCGTCCGTGTATTGTTCTCACTGCCCGGGAAGATGTGATCGAAGCTGTAGGTTACCACAGGAGCATCCAAACTCTCCTTGGCCAGCGGCAAATCCAATTTTTTCTGCAACTCATTGAAACTGCAGGCCAACTCAGTGCCCACCTGGACAAAAGTGTAGCCCTGACAGGAGCCACCGCTGCGCAGCTCCTCGGCCAGTTGGAAATGCGTCTGAATCCGAGGCGTCAGGCTGTGCATGGACACGACCAGCTTGAGCAGCGGCAACTGGGGCGAGCTCACGTGGCTCTTGACCAACTCCAAAGCGGCATTATACTGCTGCGATTCGGTATCTGCAATGGGAAACTGTCTCTAAAGATAATATCTACATTTTACAGGAGGAAACACAAACCGTATTCATTCAATGCCGTGTCCAATTTGGTCACTCCCTGTACGTAGTCCCAGAACAGGCCCGCCTGCTCATCGGCCAGATATTCGGCCACCTCCAGGTACAGCGGTGTCTGTGTCCATTTGGCGTTGATCAGTGTGGTGATCGGATAGCTCTGACTCGATTCGGCGGAAGACGACGGAGCCGCTAAGAGCCCAAGGAGCCCCAACACTGAGACACACAAAGCCGCGGCACGTAACATTGTTGTTTGGCACTCTACGTTTTCCTACGAGATTCTGGCCACGCACATAACGGTTGCGCCAACACAAAGAAGAACCTCTGCAGCGGTTTTAGCACTTTTCCACCAGTATTTTAGGCGGTATTAGCCCAGTTTTATTGTTAATTAAGTTTAGAACTGATGTGGCGTTCGACCGGCCTGCCGTGCGCAGTGTGACCAGGCAACCAATGGAAAACTATCGATAGAAGTGCTTCTGCTGTTTTTTTAAATTCCTCTTTTTTGACTGTGATATTTTGTTATACAAATTTCTTTTATATATAGCAAATTAAACAAATATACAAATCTAACAAGTTCGAATGATTTTTTAAAGTTATAATCATATACCAACATATAGTATTTTTTTGTGAGAGATATTTCCCCCATTGGTCACTCTAATCAGTTTGTTTACAAATTTAGCGCGAATTCTCATTGCTTATTATTTATTGTGAATAATATTTGCCAATGAAATACACCTTAGAAGGCAGCAATGCAAGGGGTAACCTATAGCACACTTTAAATAGATTTGTTTCTAATATATTCCCTCTATTTACAGTCATCGCCAAAGCCGTACAATCCCTGTCCAAGGTGGGCAAGGAAATGTTCATTGAGATCGATTCTCAAGGATTGCAAATGAGGGCCATAAATCCCACTCAATCCGCTGTGGGAAGCATATTCTTCAAGCGTTCCATATTCGAGGTCTTCGATACGCCATCCAACTCGGGTTTCTATTGCAAGATCTCCATGAAGGGATGCCTGGCCGTTTTCCGGAACATGAACGAGGTAAGCTTGTGGCAGCTTTTCCACTTTCAAGATTTTTTGATTGGGAAATTCTCTTTCCAGGTGGAGTACTGCGAGCTCAACATTCTGGACGATCAAACCAATTTGCAGGTAAAACTACGCTGCAAGCTGGAGACGACCAAGGAGGCAACCATTTCCATAATAGATGATCAAAACATCAATTCAAACATCGACACTGACCGGATGCCAAATGTGTAGGTTTCAGGGATCTAGGACTTGGAAGATATAACATATATATCTTATCCTTTTAGAATCCGCGGCGATCACAAACTATTCACGGACATATCCAACAATTTTAACACCACAGAAGAAGAGCTAACCTTGGAGGCAAACACTGGCAGCTTGGTGGCCAAGAACTATATAGAGGGAGCCCGAGTGAATGATAAGTTCATGCGTACGCAACTGAAACTCAAGCCCAATGAGTTTGACCAGTATCAGGTGACCAAAGAAACTATCATTACCTTTTGCATCAAGGAGTTTCGCGCCTTTCTCCTCTTCGCCGAGTGTCTGAATGCCTCGCTAAACCTAGAGTTCGATGAAGCCGGTAGCCCATTTCTTCTGAAGGTGAAGAAACATGGAGAGATTGAGTGCTTACTGATTATGTCCACGCTTTCACCGGACGACGTGAGCTTCTCGGATGATTACTGTCAACGGGATTTGAGTGCACAGGATGAAGATGTGCGATTGGCGGCTTCGACGACGGCAGCGAGCTCAAAGCGAAAGAGCAGCACTCCCGGCCCAAGTGTAGCCAGCAAACGCAAGAGCAATCAAGCGGAACCGGCTGCAGTGCAGCCAAAGCGGAGAGTGCAGGAGAAGAGCCAGCAGCTGGAGAGTAGCTTGGAAACACCTCTTTTTCAGTTCCGAAACTCTGAGGCACAGCAGGCTTCTGTGCAGCAGCCACGAAACCTGGCGGAAGTGGACACTGTGGTTTTGATTGACAACGAGGCAGATGAGGAAGCTCTGATGCTGGCAGCAGCAGATGCCGCTTTAGAAGCTAGTATAGCCCCGGTTACGATGCCGCCCAGCACGGAGGTGTGTTTCTACAACTCTGAAGATGCACCGGTCCTGGCGATACCCTCCGATGACGATGAAACCATACCACCGTCGCCAGAGCGCCCCACCAAGATGCGAACCATCTTTTCCCGATGCTTTCAGAACACCTACGTCCCTCGGGAGCCTTCGCCCAATAGTCAAGCCTATGCGCCGAATTCCGATACTGAAGATTAACATATATTTTGTTCGTTTATCCCGGCAAATACAAATATAAGGATAGAATAGTCAGACAGCTTTCGCAACGTTGTTTATGTGTGGCAAGAAACTGCTTGTCATCACGGCAGCCATCCTCGCCTGGAGTTCCTGGGCATTCCTTTGGGCCTGCTGTAGGGAGGTGTGTGCAGACAGCAGATTAAGCTGAGATTTGATGAGCATCTGGTCGGTGGTCACCAGCTGCTTGGAGGCATTCATCACGAAACTGCGGGTGAAAGCAGAGAGAGATCTCCAAATGGCAATGTTGTTTTCAACTGGAAAAAAATTGAGTATTTCTTTAAAGCCGAATAGAGGGATGAGAGGGGGTTTGCAATACTTAGTTTCCGCTGAAGCAGGTTGTTCCGGTAAATAGAGGCCGTGGTGCTGTTGACCTGGTTGCTCCTGCGCTGTTCATAGATGTCCTCATCATCGTCCTCCTCCTCTGTAGCTTCTCCAGGCACTTCAGCGGCGAAAATCTGACAGAAACATAATTAGCATTACGGGAACATTTTAATTGTTGTATTTTAACTTTACCTTGTGCTTGTCCTGCAGTTCCTCATCGGATTCGGAGGCTTCTCCGCTTACTAAAACCGACATTACAGGAATGACCTAATTTAGTTAGTCGCTAAATGAGCAAAAACTAAACAAACTTATTTTAAAAACAACAAAACAACTGTTGACTGTTCGACTTACAAACAGCTGTTCTTAGCCAAGTTATCGATATTGCTGTTCAATTTAATTAATTTTTAAAAGCTTCAGCTTTACTTTCAAAGCTAGTTTGTTGAGATTAACTTAACAAAATATAATTAAAGCTTTTATAAAAGTAATTAAAACCAAGCTTAGTTGCTATTTCCCTTTTAGAGCTGCCTCTATGTTTGCAAAAAAGAAAGATGGCAACTCTGGCCAACAGCTGTTTCCATAGCTTTATGAAATAATATACAATTAAATACGATTTTCTTACATAAATTCAGGTCCTTGCCTTAAATTTTAATTTATAAAGCAGTGTATTGTAACTGATTTAAAGATTATTTGTAATACTTTCCTTTTAAATCCTTTTAAACTTTCCTCCTTTTACACCTTAGCTTCCTTGATTCAACTATTTACTCTTTACGTTCCCATAAACAAGATATATTTCACATTTTAAAAGAATTTATTTAGGACTTTGAACTTTTAACTAGAAAAAATGTGCTCTAATATTTTGGTACATAAAACGGAGCTGCATGCAGGCAATGCTTAAGGATCGCTAAATTCACTGGAAGTACTTTTGCAATGCACCCGTTTCGAACATTCGCTTGATGTCTGTGCCGCCGCCAATGAATTTGCCATCGATGAAGACCCGAGGAACCGTCCTGGCGCCCGTGATCTCGCCCAGAACCGCTTGAATCTCATTCCCATCCGGGTTGCCGTCCAGCTCTATGATTTTCGCCTCCACGTTCAGCGCTCGGAAAGGCTGAAACCACAAATAGATTAGATTTATCACGTTGAGCGACCTTTGAAGGTCTCGCCTGCTCACCTCCTTGGCCATGGTGCAGTAGGGACAGTAGGTTTTGCTGAAGATAACCACCTTGTTGCTGGCCACCGTGTTCTCAACGAATTTCGCTTGCTTGGAAGACATGTCGACTACTTTTGGTCTTATTGCTGATCCAACTGCTCCCATAAGCTCGAGCTCGCCAAGGAAAGGGTACGGAAACTTGGGGGGTAGAGCGGGAAGAAACGAAAGCTGCGACAGGTGTAAGCTGCGTGGAATTGAGATTTTTTTATTGATGTTTTTTAATCGCTACAGATGTTGTTCTTGTGGAACCAGAGTTGTCGACATGCGCGAACCTACTTACCATCGCGTAATCGAAAGCATAGCGGAATATGTTTTATAATTTGAAGATATATGTATTCATAAAAAATATGTAGGTACAGGTCATCTAATTTGTAAGTTTGTATACAATAAAAACGAGTAGGCTATAAGGTAATAAAAATTTATAAAACGTCGAGACCGTCGGCAGCAGCGCTCCCACATCAGTGGCGTTGCCAGACCGTTTAAAACGTTTAAATTGCACTTAAAGGCACAAATAGGAGAGTCTTTTTCGACTTAAGAAGCCATCAACCGTTTAGGAACTGCTCCAGAGCATCCTTAGTCTCAACCTCGTTCGGCTCCAGAACCACTTCCTCCAAGGCCAACTTGTTGCCGCTCGTTTGAATTTCTGTAAACAAAGAAATAGCTTTAAATATTGGACTTTGGGGGATTTTCCAATTCGAAAATTACTTGTCAGTTGGCCGTGTTGCTTGTACTCCTCCATATCGTTGCGGAAGGCATCGTCGAAGACCGCCTGTCGCTCCCTTTGCAGCTTAAGCAGCCGTTGCTCTTGGTCCTGGATCTTGGATTGATGCTGGGAGGCCACTTTCTGGCGGTACTGTTCCAGTTCGTTGAGTTTCTTTTGCTTGTGCCGGGATAGCTGAAACTGCTGCTCCAGCATGAACTCCTGTAGCTCGCACTCCTCGCACAGATCCTCGAGCTTCTCCAGTTCCACTTCTAGCTGCTTGCCCATTTCCTCCAAGGATTGCAGCACCTTCGAGCTGGCCTGCAATTGGGCAACTAGCGTGGGAATCCCCGCCAGACTGGCATTCAGCTCACTGACGACCCTGCGCTGGTTGCTGGCCTTCTGTTGGACTCCAGTGATCTGTGTTGCAATGGCGGCCGCCTGCTCGGCATTCTCCTCGTTGGCCACATGGATCTGCTGCCAGTCATCTTCGTATTTGGCCAGCAAACTGCAGCCCGCCGCAACATTTAGGTGCGTTGGTATCCCATCCGTTAGCTGAAAGGCAGTGCTCAGGGAAAGACTGCTGCTCCTACTGGAAGATAGGCTCTCGTTGAGACCCAGCGGTGGCAAACCAGTCGGAGATGTGGGGGTCGTAACACTGCTGGCCTGGCTACTTCCCTCGTTCCCGGAACTGACACGCTGGCGATATTGCTGCTGCAGATTCTCCGATATAACGAGTCCCTCTTGAAGGGCACTACTCAGTTTTTTCTTCAGACTCCCGAACATCCTGTGGCTGTGAGCTATTTGTTATTGCTTTTTAGCAGTTCCTAATTGACGTCTTTAGCCTGTCGTTTTCCATTGAAAATGAAATAAATAAAGAATCAGCTGTTTTTGCAGGTGGCGAGAGAGATAGAGAGTGGGAGAAATCGGTCAGAGAGAGCAACAGTTTGACGTGATACCCTGCAAGAGCGGCGTTTGAGTTTTAATATAAGTTTTGTATTTAATTATTTAACCAACCAAAATTTCCCTTTCTGATTATATGTATACCAAGATTTTAATATATTTGTAATACAATAAAACGATACTGTTATATTTTAATCTCAATCACTTTACATTTTCTGTTATATTTTGTGTTTTCTAATTTTACATGCTTTTTAATCAGTCTTATCGACATAATTCATGCTTAAATAACATTAAAAAATAGAGGCATGAGCTTATAAAACATTTAAATATTATTCATATTTAAGCAAATTAATAAGATGACTTGGCATACTTCAAAGCATGCGCAAAAAGCTGTGATGTTCGGCAACAATAATTATTCTAATTATATCCTAACAATTTAATCTTCAGTCAGGTCCACAGAATCCAGCGCGGAATTTTCCTTCACCTGTTGCTTGTCATTAACGTCCTCAGGTACCGTTTTCGCTTTATCATCAGGACATTCAATTATCTCTATATCACTATTATTGTTATCCGTTTGATCAAGAACTATGCAGCTGCCAGCGCTGGAAGCAGAATCCGACTCTGCATCCGAACTATCCGTTGAGGAATTGCTTCGGGAATCGGAGTTCGAGCTTACATCGATGGTAAGCACATTATCTGCTGTGTCGTTCGATGAAATGGAGAGGGCGTCCATTTGAGCTGGGTTCTCCTCGTCATCGGACATGAGTTCCTTTACTATATCGCTCATCGGCGAAGATTCACGTTCTTTGGCTGCAGCATTTAGGCCATTGGCTTTTAGGGCCTGACCATAGGCCATGGCCACGGCCAAAGCCATTTGCTTGGAATGTTCCAAGTACACTTCCGTGGGTGTAGAAGCGACGGTGGGTATAGACACTCTTGGCGAAGAGTCCCGATTGCGACTGCTACTGCTGCTGCTACTGCGGCATCGGCGTCGGCTCCTGTGATGTGATTTTCTATGTTTTCTGGTCTTCTTTTTGTTCTTCTTTCGATGGGAACGACTGCGACTGGGACGGCGACTAGGACTTTTGCTACTCCGACTTCTGCTTCTCTTCCTGCTGCGTCGCTTCTTGGACTTCTTGATGCGATGTCGACTGCGGCTTCTACTTGGACTGCGGCTGCTGCTCCTGCTTCTTCGGTAGTTCCTGCTGCCATCTCTGTTGTAAAAGTCGTTATATTTTCTTCTCTCGTGTATGTCATCCAGATCCTTTAGCTTCTGCCGGCAATTTGCATGTGTACGCTCTACCTCCCGGCGGTTATGACGAATAACCGTTTTTATGGTGCGTCCCAAAAAGCGTTTGTTGGCTTTGCCCAGAGGATTCACTTTGCGCTCGCTTTGTTTATGGCTACTGAATGTGGATTTCGGGCCCTCGATCTCGAGCATCAACTCGGCAATGGCCTGGCTTTAGGTTAAATATCAATAAATAAATGGTTTAAGTGGTTTTACCAAAGATATTTACTTTGTTAGATCGGATTCCTCCATTTATGGCTTTTTGTTTTTATTGAACATTTGATTTAGTGTGACCAGGTATAACTTTTAGCAAATAACCATACTACACAAAAAAAAAACAATATATTAAAAATGTAAAAACACAAGTATTTTATTGCTTTTATATTTAATTAAAAAAGTGTATCTAAATTTGTAAAGTATATATTTGTTTAAAACATAAATATAAACAAATTTATAGTTTAGATCTTAATTCAACTATCTTTTGATGCTTCATAGTGAATTAGTTACTTGTCTGATTTAAAATACTTAAACAAGCTGTATTTAAATTTAATGAATTCTTCAAATAAGAACTTTGAATTAAATACCAAATTAATACCAAATACCAAAAAGGAATTGCAACAAAATCGATTGTTGTGCCAATCGAAAACTTTGGAAAATGGCGGTTTGTGGAAGAAAAGAAAGGTTTGATTACAGTAAACTTTTATTAACAAAATCACATAGCTTATGGCAACTAATATCACAGTTGAATCACATAAATTGATTGCACCGCTACCGAGTAACTATTTCCTGCCCCCAATCACATTCTGCATCCAGGACACGTATTTGCTGACGCGCGTGTAGATTCCAGGCAAGCCTGGACGTGCACATCCGATTCCCGTGGATACCACACCGACCAGTTGATGCTCCTTGGACATGAGCGGTCCACCGGAGTCCGCCTGTAAATGCAAGTAAACCGAAAACATAACACATGTGCTTTGTCCTCCTGGTGGATACTCACCCAACACGAATCAATTTGACCGTTTTCATAGCCCGCACACAATTGGGTGTCTCCAATTGTGTTGCTCTTGCCCAGCGCTCTGTAGGATCTCTCGCAGGCCTCGTTATTCCAGATCTTAACGGTGGCCTTGCGCAGAACGTCGGAGCGATCGTTTTCAGCTTGGTTCTCGTGCGTCCAGCCCCAACCGGACACGGTGCCATATTCCTGCTCCAAGCTGCGGTGCCCCTTCTCGGATCCTACACAGCTGGGCTGAATATGGGCGGTGAATTGGATTGGCTGCACCAATTCCAAAAGGGCTACAGGAAAATGGAACTTACTAGGTTTGAGTAGCTTAAGAATTACTTTTGATTAGGATTTCTGGGAGTTTCTCAGAAGTTTAAATCAAAGTAAAAATCGGTAAATATCTGTCAATACGTACCTATATCATGCTTAACATCATTGCAGTCATATTTCGGATGGGGAACGATATTCTTAAAGTCCACTCTCAATGCATCCGCACCGTTGCCGATCCCATTTAGATACTCTTTGATGCTGTGCAGGCCCACAACTCCCTGGATTTGAGCGGGTTTCATGAACTGCTGCAGGCCATTGCAGATGCAGTGACCCGCCGTAAGGATCCACCGTTCCGAGATAATTGTGCCGCCACAGAAGTGACCACCACGACGCATTAGACTGACCATAAAGGGCATTTCGTTGCGTTCCGCCTCACTACCGCCCACGATCTTTGGATTTCTCACCGTGCAAGGCTGGTTGGTAACTAAGGAAACATGGCAGTGAATGGGATAATTACTCAGGTGAGTTTGGAAAGGATTTTAAAATGGGATTTCAAATTATATTTCATTTTTTCAAACTGAATCCTAAAGATATCATGCATTTAGAAATTAGAATATTTATATTTCATGTTTTATATTCACAAATTACGTTTTATGTTTTAATTTTAAATTAATTTGTTTCGGGACATCCAATAACAATACTTTTTAAGGAACAATACAGCACTTGATATTAAATTCTTGTATATAACATTGCTTAAATCACAATAATAAAACACTTTTTGATTTTTATCACAATTCTCTATTAACTCACAAGCTATTTGGGCTCGACCGCATCTCAGTAACCACAGAAGTACGGCGACGAATATGAGTTTAGACATTTTCTTTGAACATAAACTATAGCTTGTTCTGAGCACCAACAAAACCCGTTAAGCACAGAACTATTTAACGGACTGTCGCAAATATTCTGTGCGCCAATTAATTTATATATAGGTGTCTCTAAGCGGCGCCTCGGTTCCCATTGACTTATTTTTT
>VNJR01003047.1:0-39358 GCA_008042585.1 Drosophila punjabiensis | reverse complement strand
CAATGAACACGGCCAACAGCTCGAGCAACGGTACTGCTAATGCTGCGAGAGTGAGAACCAAGACCGAGAATCGAGAATCCAGATTTTTTTTAAGTAGGAGAACCAGAAGAGATCACAGCTCCAGCGAACCGTTCAAGCGCCGCCTTAGGCGTTTTCTATATTGGATTTAATACAGTCGAATATCTTTAACTTAAAGCTGGATGATAGCATCCATGATAGAATCTCTAAATCAGGAAACTGAAATATACAAAGAAAATATTAATTAATATAGTTACACTTATTCTACAAATCCTACAAATCCCGTAAAAGGTAATCTCTAATCTGTAATACAAATCATTGAATAAATGAATTGTTCTTTATAAAATGTTAGTTTCAAGTTCGTTAATCAAGCTGCTTTTAAATATAAAAATATATAGAGTTTTTAATTACGCTTCCTAAATGCATTTTAGGAAACATTAAAAATATGCTACTTAGTTCCTCATAAACTTTGACTTACAGAGACTTCACCGCTTTCATATCGCTTTTAGGACTTTTAGGTTTAAAAATAATAATGATCTCCAAAATTTAATTTCCTTGCCAAAATGCAAAGTCCAATTGTTTTTTACACACAAAAAATGCAATTTCAATTCTAATTAACAATTAAACTTTCGGTTTCAAGGTTTCTACAACCCTTGTGTTAATAAAATCACCTTTATTTAGAGTCTTTGGAACGTCAGCATTACCAAAATTACTCAGACTCGCTGTTCTTTGTTAGTCAGCCCGCTTGATTATAGCCTTCGACGTTGTGTCGATATGGACCTTGGCGGCCATTTCGGCCATTGTTGTTGGCCAGAAAAATGTGGCTTGGAGCAAAATAGAGGGAGACATCGACATCGGTATGCAAATTAAATGTTCTAAGCGAATGGGGCTCCAAAGAGGAAATGTCCAAATACGATACGATACGATACTACACGCCGCAACACGGCGGATATCTCTTCTCGAAACAAGTTTCACCGATCACCGGATCGGATCTGGTCGAAAGCCAGCCATAATAATAATGCCATTCTTCGATTGCAGCAAAATGGTAGCGTGGAAACAGCTGCCAAACGGGGGGCGTCTATTGCTGCTCCTGATCGGTTGTCTCGCCCACTTGACACACCGGACCCTGGCCTGGCGTCCATGTCCGGAGCTCAGTCCCGCCCTGCGTCTACCCTGCAGGTGAGTTGAATGTTAAAATAATGGTTTAATTTAATGAATATTGAATTAACATGAAGGAATAGGAGTTGGATGACTTATAAATCAATCATTTCTAAATTAAAAGTCACAAATAAGTGTAAAATGTTGTTTTCTAATAAAAATTATTACAAAATAATTATTAAGCATGAAATTCAATAAAACAAATGTATCTTTAAATATATAATATTGCTTAGCTAGTCTGGTCATGCTCTCTGCTCCTTTTTTTTTGTGTGTGGTGCCTGCAAGACAGCGGTTTCCGCTGCAGGTGGCCATTATAATAATATCGCTAAATTGCTGACAACTGAAAAGCTCCGATGCCGATGCCGATTCATTTGCCTTTGTTTGCTGCTAATCACCGACTGGCGACAATTACAGGTGCAATGTGGTTCCGTTTGCGGCGACTGGCCAGTTGGGAGCCGTGGCCATGGACTGTGATCGCGTCGTCTTCCACGGCGATGCCCCGCAGCTGCCGTATGGAGCGCCCATTGTGGCGTATACGCAACGGCACAGCGGTCAACAGGTGCTGCCAGCACAGGTGAGTGTTTAGTTTTTGGAAAGAAGGAAATGATTAAAATAAACATATATATGAATATCCTCAATCACAGACCTTTGGCCAACTGAAGTTGACCATCGAAGAGCTGGATCTGTCCAATAATCTGATCCGTAGGATTCCAGAGAAGGCCTTTGATGGCCTGAAAGATTCGCTGAACGAATTGCGTCTGGCGAATAACTTGCTGGGCGACAACCTGAATCCCATCTTCTCCACCGCCGAACTGCACGTACTGAAAAACCTGCGCACCCTGGATTTGTCTGGGAATAAAATCAAGTTGATTGAAGAGGGCCTCCTGAAGGGCTGCATGGACCTCAAGGAGTTCTATATAGATCGCAATAGCTTGACGGCAGTGCCAACCAATTCGCTGAATGGACCCAGTGCCCTGAGACACCTGTCGCTGCGACAGAACCAGATTGGTAAGACAGAGCACTTAGAAAAGTTTAATATCTATACGATTTATCAATAAATTAATAACTTACCTTATTAATTTCTATAGGAACTCTTCTTCCCGCCTCGTTCAATGCCCAGCGTCAGTTGGAGATTATTGATCTGAGGCATAATATCCTGCGAAGCATCGACAGTCAGGCCTTTAAGGGACTCCAACGTATCCGGGAGATCAAGCTGGCCGGCAATCGCATCAGCAACCTGAATAGCGATGTCTTCGAGAAGCTGAGCACGCTGCAGAAGCTAGATTTGTCCGAGAACTTCTTCAATCAGTTTCCAGTGGTGGCTCTGGCAGCAGTTCCTGGCTTAAAGCACCTGAATCTGTCCTCCAATATGTTACAGGTATGTGTAAAGAATAATGTAAGACTCCTTAATTGTTAACAAACGCATTTCATATCTGTTAACCATAATATCTTCAACTCATTGTGTTCCTTAGCAACTGGACTACACCCATATGCAGGTGATCAGATCTTTGGAAACCCTAGACATTAGTCGCAATTCCATAACTACCATAACGCCCGGAACCTTCCGGGAGATGAGTGCCTTGAAGTATTTGGACCTCAGCCTGAACTCGCTAAGAACGGTAAGTGATGGTAAGCAACAAGTTATTGATATATAAGACCTAACATGAATATTGTTTTAGATCGAGGATGATGCCTTGGAGGGTCTGGAGAGCCTGTTGACGCTCATTATCAAGGACAACAATATCCTGTTAGTGCCCGGCAGTGCCCTGGGTCGACTGCCCCAACTGACATCCCTCCACTTGGACTTCAATCGAGTGGCAGCTCTCTCGGCCGAGATCCTCGGCTCGCTGCAAGCAGGAGACATTACCACGCTTACGTTGTCCAGGAATGTCATTCGAGAACTGCCACCAGGTAGCTTCCAGATGTTCAGCAGTCTGCATACCTTGGATCTTGCTGGAAACTCCCTGGCCCTGATTAATGCGGACACCTTCGCGGGATTGGAGAGCACTCTGATGGCCCTGAAGCTGTCGCAGAACAGGCTGACGGGCTTGGGAGGAGCGCCCTGGGTGTTGCCAGAGCTGAGGAGTCTGGACCTGAGTGGCAACAGCTTGACCGAGCTGCCCAGTAACATCTTTGAGGAACTGGAGAACCTTCAGTCTCTGAATCTAAGTGGAAATCACTTGACTCCATTGACCGGAGTCCTCTTCAAGCCCCTGGCCCGCTTGCAAGTCATCGATTTGAGTCGCTGCAATATCCGCCAGCTGAGCGGAGACCTCTTGGCCGGATTGCAGGACCTCAAGCACATCCACCTCAACGACAACCAGCTGCAGGAGCTGCAGGACGGGAGCTTTGTAAACCTGTGGAACATTAGCTCCATCGATCTGTCCAACAACCGCATCGGATCCATTCGTTCCGGAGCCTTTGTGAATGTGATGAAGCTGCAGAGGCTGAATCTCCGGGGAAACCAGCTGTCCGCCTTCAAGGGGGAGTACTTCAACACCGGCACTGGGATCGAGGAGCTAGACATTTCGGATAACCAGTTGAGCTACCTGTTTCCTTCATCGTTCCGCATCCATCCCAGACTGAAAGAGATCAAGGCGTCCAACAATAAGTTCTCCTTTTTCCCGGCAGAGCTCATCGCCTCGCTGCAGTATCTAGAGCACATTGATTTGTCCCACAATCAGCTGAAGACCATCGAGGAGCTGGACTTTGCCCGCCTGCCGCGGCTGCGCGTCCTGCTGGCCTCACACAACCAACTGGACATGGTCAGCGAGATGGCATTCCACAATTCCACCCAGCTGCAGGTGCTGGACTTGGCCTACAACAACTTGGACAGAGTGGGCGAGCGAACCTTCGAGGGTCTGGTGAGGCTGGAGCAGCTCAACCTGGAGGGCAACCGGTTGTCGGAGCTCTCCGACGGCGTTTTCGAGCGCACCAAGCTCCAGATGCTGGAGAACATTAACCTGGCCCACAATCGGTTCGAATACGCTCCCCTGAACGCACTGCAAAGGCAATTCTTCTTCGTGTCCTCCGTGGACTTGAGCCATAATCGAATCAAGGAGCTGCCCGGCGATGATAGCATCATGGTGAACATCAAGCGTATCGATCTGTCCTTCAACCCGCTTTCGCCTAGGGCCGTGCACAACGTTCTTAACGAACCCAAGACAGTGAGGGAGCTAAGTCTGGCTAGCACTGGCATTGAGCAGTTGGAGCTTCTGGAGACACCCTTCCTGCAATTCCTCAACTTGTCCCATAATAAGCTGCGCAATGTTAAGCCGGAGGTCTTCCAACGGGTCACTCTCCTGGAGACCTTGGACCTTTCCAGCAACCAACTCGAGTCCTTGGACGATCTGTCCGGGGCGTGGCCCCAACTGCAGGTGCTGCAATCTCTGGACGTGTCCAACAATAGCTTCGAGATCGTCTCCCAGTCCAACTTTGGGCAGCTGGAGATGCTGCGATCCCTACGACTCAGCCACCTACCGCATTGCAGCAGGATCGAGAAGAACGCCTTCAAGCAGCTCCCAAATCTGCTTAGCCTAGAAGCCTATGATCTTCCGCTGCTTGGGTACCTGGACCTTCAGGGCATCCTGGAACTGCTGCCGGGCCTGGAAACCCTCGACATCGAGGTAAAGGACTCCAGCATTGGCAGCGAGCAGATACAGCCTCTGAAGCATCCCCGTCTCAGAAGCCTGGGTATCCGAGGCGAGAGACTAAAGTCCATATCCTCGGGTACTTTGGCGGGTCTGAAGAGCAGCGACCTGAGCGTCCAGCTGCGGAATACCTCACTCAGCGCATTGCCTCCAGCCTTGCTGTTCCCGGTGCCGCGGTCATCCCACCTTAACCTGGACGTGGAGGGATCCCAAATAACGGTGCTGGTGCCGCAGTTTCTCAACGCCTTAGAGGATCGACGGGCTAGTCTGCAGTTGAAGGGACTGGCCAGCAATCCGATTGTGTGCGACTGCAATGCTCGGGCCCTCCGCCGCTGGCTGCCCAGCTCCGGAATGCCGGATGTCACCTGTCAGGCGCCAAGTTACCTGGCCAACAGAAAGCTGATCGAGGTCGGCGACGACGAACTAACCTGTGACGCCCGACGAATGACCTCCTCCACGTCGAGACCCACTGCAACTGTGCCCCATCTGCTTAAGACCTCAAGTCAACTGGTTACCCGCACCTCCACCACCGAGGAACCGCTCATCATTTGGAGCCTGGAACCGACGCAACCGCCCAGCCTAAAGAAGATCAAGACCAAGGCGCCGCTCATGAAGGCCCAGGCTCCTATTATGAGCAACGACGACACTCTGATCATTGGTATTGTGGGCGGAGTGGTGGCCTTCATAGCGATATTGATCATTATTATTTGCATCATCCGGCTGCGCATGAGTAACGCGGAGTACCAACAGAATGCGGCAATGATCGGCATTCCGGCGGGCATGCAGATGGGCGCCCACAATGCCGCCTACAACTACAAGAACGGGGCTGGAGCGGGAGCGGCGCTGTATGCGGTGCCTCCGTATCAGGCCAGCTACGCTACCTTGCCGCACAAGGCTGCCTCCATCCACCAGTCTAGCCAGAATCTCTCGCAGCGTCAGCAACAGCAGCAGCACCAACAGCAGCAGCAGCAGGTGGCAGCGGCGGCGGCGGCCTACTCGACCATGTCCCGCATGTCGTACTTTAGCGGAGCCGGCGGAAACGCCGATGGAGCCGAAAGTCTGACGCACCAGCATCCGCATCAGCATCAGCCCTACATCATATACTCGGATGACAAGGCCTACAGATAGGCAAACGCTTCCTTTCATTCCCACTCCAGCCCATCTGTCCACTTCCAAACTCAGTCAGTCAGTCAGGCGCATCGCCGCCAAAACAGGTTCTACATTATCGCCACTCTCAGCCAACGTTGTATATAGTCTTAAAACCATCTAACTGTAACCCTAACTGTATCTATTGTCTTAACCATAATTAAGTGCAAGCAAATCGCTTATGCGGAATAAACAAATCTAGAATAATACCTAAAGAGTTCTTGGTGGGTGGCTAAAAGACCTTCTAAAAATACAAATCTTGATACCTTTTTGCCACATGTTAAATATAAGAGGAACAAACGACTATTCATGATTTGAGCGTTTTTAATACAGTAAATTTTTTCATACAAGGTTTCATAAAAAAATGTATATATGTATGTGTATAAATATGTTATGTATATATATATATGTATGCAACTTCCAGATCGCCAATTCACAGTCTTTCTATTCCATATATTTCACTGGATAACAACAAAACAGTTATCCTTCCATTTAAATGCCAACAAAAACATGTGTGTATCAAATGCACAATGTTACACTTATCGAACTAATAAAAATATAAAAAAAATAAAAATAACTTGTGGCCATAGGATACTCATAGGATGCACAGAGATAAGAAATCAAATCACTTTGGCAAGTTGAGAGGAGCAGGTAACTAACGTCACTCTAATATCCGAGTTCTTTAGGGGGCCATCCACCGATGTCTGGCTAGGCCATTTGCGAGTACGAGGTATACAGCTTGTAGTTGCGACGCCGATAGTAGATCATGAGGCCATAGCTGGCCAGCAGCAGAGCGATAATAATCAATATGAGAATGCCTGGGAAATTGGAATGGCGTATTTGTAAAATTCCGGGTGATAAGATCGTCACAAGTATGAACTCACCCGTTGCCGCTCCCAGATTCGCCTCCTCGTAGGTCATCATCATCGTGGAGCGTTTGCACTCCCGCTCCCAGTCCATGGGCAGCACGTCCTGATACAGTGCAGTCAATTTCTTTAGCGGACATGACGGTCCACAGCCGGGAATGTCTAACGGCAGAGGTTCAGTTGTGGTGTTCTTATAAAAAACCGAAACCAATGGCGTGTTGTAGTCATCCATCCGCAGTTCCACCATAATGCACGCCACGTAGGGGGGACTGTGAAGCTAAAAATATATGAATAAATAAGTGATGGAACGACTAATAAAATGGTTCAAAAGTTTAGCCTACTTCAAACACTTTCAGGGTGTTGAGCACATTGGCTATTGTCGTATCATGCGCACTGTAGATCCACATGGAACGATCGGGCTTCAAGCGCCCCAAGGCCTTATCTTCGATCCGTTGGAAAATATCCTTCAGCAGAGGACCCGTCTTCAGCCTGGCCAGCTTGCGGGTATACGTGTTGATGGCGAATGCAAAGTTTGCCGCATATGTGAGCTCCTCGTGACCGTACACCTTTTCAGTCCATTCCGGCAGTGACATGTTGTACAGGCTCTCAATAAACAGTGTGTTATTCAAGTACGACGCATCGAGGAACGAATTAACACTACGTCCGCTTTTCTCGCTTAGGTACGCAAAGAGATCCCGGTATTTTTCGGTGAGAGCCAAAAACTCTGGCGAGGATTCGAGAGAGGCCATCTCGTGATCATAGGCGGGACATGGAGCCTTGGCCGCCAGTATGGGATCATCCTTCTCCGGCGTGGTGTGAATGGGTATGGGTTGCCATTTAATGGCGGGATTCCAAATGTCTTCGCCTTGGGGCTCGTAGAGTCCAGCCAAATTCGATTGGGCACTCATCAAGGTACGATCCACATCGGTCGATTGCACATATATGTCCTCGTTGGAATACCTCGAGCTGAGGAGCGAGGAGTACCGTTTCCGCAGCCATTTACCAAGGTCATAGTGCTCTTGTTTGCCCAGCTGTGTGCGAAGTCAAAATTTAGTCAAGGGAATTAGGTAGGTATTTACTCAAGATACCGTAAAAGCTTTTTGTGTGGTTAACGTTGTGGTTGTGTCCAAATAAATAAAAAGTGAAACCACTTCCACAGGTGTTTCGGGTACTACTCACATTCGTTAACTGGCCCCATCCGGTGGTCCAGAACTTCGGATTATTCCAGGGATCCGTGGGATACGGGTCGACTGGCGTTCTGTCGCCGTGGCGAAATATCTATTTTGGAGACAACTTTTTAGATAACGCGCTCCACACACACGCACACAGCAGCTCTTACCACATGCACGAACTTCAGCTCCCCTGGCAGTTTGGCCAACAGGTCTGGGCGACCTTCGACATTAGCATACGCTTGGTGGAGTGTGTTTCCCAGGCCAAAGAAGAGCATGCATAGCACGGCAATGGAGAGCAGGCGGGAATGCCGTTTCCACATTTTCACAGCCAAACTTGTCCACCAACCAAAGCGACTGTAGGAAAGCATATGTTAGCATGCGGTTGGAATTGGAGATCAATCCAGCTTCCGATGCTAGGGGCCATGGGTCTTACCTCAACTGGCGACCTGGTCGAGTGTGCTTTTCATATATATATGTGTGTACACCTGGCCAAACTGAAGTTTAAACAAACGATGTTGACAAATTTGATAACGACAAAGACTGTGTTTTATAAACAAAAAAAGTTGTTGTCCGTATATATCATAGCACTCGACTCTTCGAGAGTCTTGCGCTCACTACTCGCTGCTTTCCTCCCCCAAGAGCTTTAATAGTATAGGGAAAGCTTTCTGGCAGCTTGTGTCGAGTAACTTTTTATATGGCAGAGAGCAGAATAAGCTTAATTGAGAGAGTCTTTGCTCCGTTCTTTCCCAGTCTGGCGACCCAACATGACCCTCTCGTCCATCTCGCCCATGTCAGCCACGTGGCGTGGGCCTGGTCTTCTGGGAGAAGCGTTCTTCATCTCCCTCCAGCACTCACCTAGTCCAAGTCCTCGGCGCCGCCGCATTGGAGGGCTGGCTGATGCGCTTGCTCCTCCACCTCCAGCTGCAGCCAGTTCCAGCACTCCTTCAAGCTCCCTCCTAAAATCGGCCGTTACTTCAAATTTAAAATTCGAATTTTGCCCGGGCGTCGGTAAAGAAGGGAATTAATTAGAAAATGCTGGCTATTTTTAAGTTTAACTTTACTTTTACCCACTTTCCTGGTTCTCAGCAACAAGTAAGCCTATTATTCGGATTAAAATCGAAACTTCAGAGCTGCCGGCCTCTGAGCAAGCCCTTTCTACTTGTTTTTTTTTTCTACGCGTGTCCCAAATTTTCTAATTTCAGCGTGTTGGCCTCTGAAAAATCTAGTCTAGTGTGTGGGTGGGCTCTCATTCTACCAATAGCCTTGACGTAATTACTTAAAATGCCCCTGTAGAACTGTTTAGCCTCTCCGGGAACCCTGGCTATGTAGCTTTCTATACTTGTACTTCCATTTACTTTGACATCTTCGAGAAATCTACTCAGTTCCCTCTCAACGATTCTGTAACGGTTCTGGATCGTCAGGACCAAGTGGCTATAGTCTGGGAGCATGGGTAGATCGAGGACCTTCTGGCACTGAACGTTCGTAATGTTCTGGTCGCATACGACCGCTATTATATTTTCAATTATCTTAAGGCACTTTGCAGCGTGTATCACGTCAGTAAGGTCGGTGGCCACGGGCCATGTCGCCGGAACCTGAGGCGAAACCAGAGGCAGAACTGGCGGCGCGGGACCTCTTCGATGGAGATGATGATTTTGTGGCTGAGGTGACTGACATGGTGGCGGAGGCGGTGGCGGCGGCGCAGGCGGTGGTTGCACAGGCGGTGGTTGCACAGGCTGTGGTGGCCGACGAGCTGCGAGCGGTGCTACCGCTACACCCGACAGAAGCACAGCGGCACCTGTGCGGTGGCACACAAGTGCACCTTGTGCCCCATGACGGCGGATTCCTTCATGGGGCTGCGCCGGCACAAGTGCTCGCAACTATTCGTTAAAGACCTGCACTGGCTTTCCTCGCAAAGCCACAAATCCCTCAACGGACGAACAATAGATTATATTGTTAGCGAGGAGAGCCACGTAAAGAGGTGGACACGGGTGAATCTCACCCCAGAAGAACTGGCCGATCTGGTCTTGCCTCCAAAAAAGGACTACTATTTCTCCGGGGAGTTTATAAACCCGGAACTTTTTAGTTAATAAGTTAATTTATAAGTAAATTTTAACATGTTTATATATTAATTTTAATACTTTATATGATTTTAATTTTAGAAATATTTAAATTTAAGTAATTTTATATGTACATTTTAAGTTGATTTTATATTAATTTTAATACTTTATAAGGTTTTTAATAAAAGATTTTAAATTAAAAAAAAACAAATTTTAAGCATATTTTAATTTTAACGGCCGAAGTTTGTATACCCTTGCAGATTCCAATTGGATGATTAATAACCTATTAATATAGTTCCGTTCCTATGGCAGCTACAGCTATGGTCATAAAGTTGGCTATAATGGGTTGCGAAAAAACTTGTACTGTGGAAGAATGTAGTGTTATTTATTATTTGACCCAACAGAAGATTCGAAAATCAGACTTCAAACTATTAAGGAAACTTGTTGCAAGAAGACTAATTGACACACGACTATTAGACACACGAGTTGAAGGAACAACTCGCCCTTAAGGTCAAATACGCTTTATTTTTTGAAAAATGTTTTTAAAGTGATAAAATCAAAACAAATAGGATGGGAAACTGTAAAGCATTAAGTAGTCAAAATAATGCATGGGGATGCATTTACTAGGTATTGTACAGTCAGGAACGATCGAGTAAATGGTGTTATGGATCAATTTCAATATTCAGATATATTTAAGAACATTATGGGCCAATATGCTGTAGATAACATCCCTGTAATGTGGACATTTATGAAGGATAACGATCCGAATCAATCATCAAGGATCTTAAAGAAGCGGTTTTAGACGAAAAAACTTGAAACTATGAATTGGCTAGGATATAGAACAGACCTGAACCTAATCAAAAACCATTTTAACGATCTACAAGTGACTCTTTGCCAGAAAAAAATTAAAAATTTTAATGGTTTATGGCTGAGGCTGAAGAAGCCTAGTACTTCATCCTAAAAGGACGTTGCCCAAAATTGGTGAAGAGTAAGAGCCTCAACTGTCTTAAAATTATTCATAATAGTGGTTACGGTACTAAATACTAATCCAGTGTACAATTTTTCCCTTGAAAATGTGTAAAGTTTATCTATAATAACCGTTTAAATGAATGTGTGCCAATTATGTGACCACTCAATTTTGTACATTTCTCCATATTTTTTTAAATATCGCCAAAATTTTGATTTCAAATTCAAATCTGTTTTATCTATATGATATAGTCATCCAATTGGAATAATATAAAATGCTTATATCCGGGAGTAGAACAAGATATGCAAGTAAACTTACCAGAGTTGGTTCATCAAGCTGCTTGGACACATGCTGCTCTTCTTGGTGCTCAGATTCCTCCTCTTCTACGTTTGGTATCAACTCGTTAAAGAGGTCCTCATCAGTAGTCTGCTGCTCTTCTTGGCAGAATTGCTTCTCCATCAGCCCGTTTTTATGGTGTCTTCGATGAAATTAACTGCAAATTTAAAACGAATTTATTTGTATTTTGTTGCATATATAAACATAGTTCCAAAGAAAAAGAACGTTTTTAGCCCACTAGAGTTGTATAGGTAGAGAACGAAATGGACATGTTGATGCGTGTCCAAAATGTGGTACCCCATGGAAGGGCACCAAAGAAAAAAGAGAAGAGCTCCAAAGAAAGCCCGTAGAAAAGCACCTGTAATTTCTTTTCTTCACGTTTTGGAAGACTGCGGTCTTTCCCCAAGCCTCCTGCTGTACCCGGTTTCTATATCTTTTAAGTAATTACACACACGCTCGCACAAATCCGGTGGAAATAGCTTTACAAAAGCGAGAAGAATCTAGAAAAGTGATGGGAAACCAGATAGTACTGTCGATAATATAGCTGGGACTCAGTAATATCGGGCTAATCTCTTAGAATCCGATAAAAAAAAAGCTACTTATTCTGTAAAAGATAAAAAAAAAAGAGTGTTATATCTTTCACCTTTTTATGGGAACTTTTGAAATTATTATTTGAAAAAAACCGCCACACGACAGGGTTGCCACCTCGCCGGCAGAAACTGCTTGTGAACTGCTTGGATCCTGTCAGAACTGCTTGGAACTGCTTTCTCAAATTGGGTTCATTCTTACCGACGGACGTTTCACAAAAATATCGATGTATCGATAGACCTAAAAATATCGATAGCTCTATCCAGTGCTACCCATGTTCTCACTTTTTCAGCGCAATGCTACCCATAGTTTCGATTAACACGTCTGTTAAAGCAGCTGTTCGAGTTATTGTCACCCTCCAAGTTGTGTGTACACACTGTTTTGACGTTAAGATTTTTTGCTGACTTTTTATTTATAAACAGAAAACACGGAAAGACATGGTTAAGCCGCAAGGCGCGACCCCACACTAACACCCAGCCAAAAACACACACGAAACACACACGCGCCGCGTTGCGAAGATCCCGTGGGAGCAGCGGTTGAATGCAGCCAGTTTGCACGCTGCTCAGGAAATTGATTTAGAGAAGAGAAAGAAACCGAGCAACAGAAAGCTACGGATACAGAGAGAGAAAAAAAGAAAGTACTCGGAACGGCCTTGGGCGAGAAAACGGGAGCAGAACGGCAGCGAGGACAACCCAATTAGCCGGAGTGTGTGTCCAAGTAGGTTCGCCTGGTTCAGTAGGTCACTGCCGCACCGTTTTTGCAAGGGGCAGTGGCCCAAGGACATCCAGGAAACTCACCCCCACCACCAGCCCATAGTCACTGCAGCGCACACACACACACACACACACGCGAGCACGGTCAAGCACATCCCATTGGCAATGAGACGGTGCGCTGGCAATGCGCTCACTTGAAGGCAGCCGTCGTCGGGTCGAGCAGCCGGAGCGGTTACGGATATCGGATCAGGAGCAGGAGCAACGACAGTGCCAGGAGCAGGATCTCCAGGATTTGCAGGCGGGCCAACTGCCACCGATGGCAAACGAACGAAAGCAGAGCAGTCCCAAGGTGGAGCTGACCAAGCTGAGTCACGAACTGATCGAGGAGTGCAAACGCAGCCAGGAGGACTCGCTGCTGTCGCGCCATCTGCGCCACGAGCTTGAAAAGTATGTCATCACAGGAAATCGTAAAGTGTAAATTGAAATAATTTGCAGTATATTAAGTCCGGGATAGTGAATTCGTTTATAGAAGGTTTTAAGCTCTTAATTATAAATTAGGAGCCAAAAAAACAGCTAGTTAAGTAATGATTTAAAGCAGAAATACTGAATTAGGAACTAGGAGCCATTGTTAAGTAATGCTTTAAAGCTGAAATTATGAGCAAAGATAGATTTGTAGGTTGTGTTTTCACCCGAGAAACTCTTAAAGACTATTAGCCATTCGAAGCCCCATATTAAATCGGTTTTGCTTTATTAATCACTTCTTTTTATGCAAAAAAAATTCTATTACAGTTTCAATTCGATAACCTTTAAGCTAATTAATCTTATTACAAAGCTATGAGCTAGTTTTGATATACAACATCTCCCAAAGGACAATAGATTCCAAATAGCTGTTCAAAAGGGTTTCATTTTATGTAAAATTAAAGACGTCATTATTGTTTAATTTTATGTTCATTTAAAATTGTAATCTTATGCTGCAATCGAGCTTGTTAATATCTCCCATGATAAAATGTCACTATCTTTCACTATAAAACTTCTGAAACCAAGCTCAATATTTAAAAAAAAGTTATGTTAAAAATAATTTACAATCTGTTTATGCTTAGCTATCATTTTTTCCATTGCCAAATCCCATTTCAAGTGACGTAATTAGCAATCATAAATCCCTAATCTTAAGTCGGAATATTATACTAAAAGTTTCAAATGGTTCGACGTCGTTGAACGCTACATCTTATCAATTCGAGTCCCCACCAAATCATTGCCCCTGCACGTGCTGATCAAGAGTTATTTCCGATTCGCTGACCTTAGCTTTGCAGAGAAAATAAAGTAAAGTAAAGTATTGAAAGATTATTATTAAAGAATAGGAGGAAATGAAAAAACTTATTTTGTAACCTTTTCACTAAATATCCTTTTAAACTGTAATTTTTTTCTTACAGGCTGCCCCGCGATTCCCGTCGCGAGTTGGTGCGAAAGCAGCGTAATGGCTGCGCTCCGCTTTTCATCGCCTGCAAGCGTGGAGCTGTTGTAATTGCCGAATATCTGATTACCATCTGCGAGGCGGACATCGAGCAGAGGGGACACTTTGAGGTGCCGGAGGACAATAGTTTCCATTATGTTTCACCGCTATGGGCGGCCGTCGTCTCCGGGAAGCTGTCCATGGTCAAATATCTGGTGCGGATCGGTTGCGATATCAATGCCACCTCGGATTCGGGATCGACGCCCGTGAGGAGTGCCTGCTACATGACCCACGTCGATATTGGTGAGATGTTAATTGATTGAATTTTAACTTTATTCTATAACTTATGAAAGTTTCAAACAAACTAAACGAGTTTAAGGAATTAATTTATAATCATTTAGCTAAAAACTTCAGACTTTGTCGAACATTTCATTACTTTAAACTTCTTAGCTTTATTTATTTATAATTAATTTAAATCCCTATCGCAAAAACACATCGTTTTCCTATGCTAGGGACCCAGAGGTTTAGGGTTACACACTTATAGCTCATGTATAAATTATCGATTGTCAGTAAAGTTTCGTTTTCTCTTGCCTTGAATTATAGCCTATTAATTCTGTGAATGAAAACAGTAAGCGGCTCTCATTCCTCGTTATTTTAATTGTACCGCACGCAATCGATTCGTTTATTGTACGATTGTAAGACCACACACTACACTTTACTCTACTTTGAAGTGTTCAAAGTACCACCTTAAATGAATCCCATGTAGCAGATGGTCAGATCCCATCATTAAGTACAACTTTGTGTCCTCTTGCGGAATAATTCTAAGCCATTTAACAGACTGAATAGAGAATTTTGTAATTATTATTACTTGACGACTATTAGATAAGACTTTCAGATGAGTTTAATTTCTATTTAAATACAGTATTTTGTATCGTGTTTTCTACTTTTGCCAAATCTTTGCATAATGAATACATTTTAGATATTGTATTACAATTCGAGTAGAAAAAGTCACACCTCTCTTTCTTTGTATCTTGCATTCTGATATACTTTAACAATAACAACTTCAACTTTGAAATTTGAAACTAAAATTGAACATGAATTATTAAAAAGTTCTCATTGAAATTCTAAAATATTATATAAAGCTCATAACCAAGCTTAGATAAATTTATGCTAACAAATTACAGATTGTTCCTTTGACAGCTATACGATATAGTTAACCGATCCGACTCCTACCGACTTATATACGAGTGAGACACAGTTTCAATACATGTACCTTTTATGCCATTTCTTATTTGTTTAACCATTTCCCAATTTCCTTCTCTTTTCACAAATAAAGTATTAAACCTTTCACTCAATAAAATCACAACTACACCATTGATAGCTCACATCTAACCTAGATATCAATTTCTTTATCTTTCCAGTCAAGTTTCTAGTGGAAAATGGAGCGGACATCAAAAGGCCGAATATTAATGGCGGCACCTGTCTCATCAACTCGGTGCAGTCCGTCCAGCTGTGCTTGTATCTGGTGCGCAAGGGAGCGGACATCAATGCTCGGGACATTCAGGATAAGACGGCGCTGCATTATGCGATTCAGGAGCACCGGCTGGACACTACCCGGATGCTAATCGAACAGGGAGCCGATCCGTATGCCAAGAGTCGCTATGGGGACGATGCCCTGCGCACTGCCTGCCTGAAGGGAGCCCATCAGATCTTTGATTTCTTGAAAAAGGAGCTGAGCTATACGGCCGGAAGGCTGGCGGAGGCACACGAGCTGATGGGATCGACGTTCCTGGACGAGCACAACGAGTCGCGTGTGTGCATCCTGCACTGGCGCATGGCGCATCACATTCGGGCGGCCTACTCGCCGTACATAGAGAAGAAGCCGCAGGTGCCGCTGCGAAGCGCGTACGAGAACGCAGTGGAGTTTAGCACACTGGAGGAGCTGGACAACATAGCCACCGATATGGATGCAATGCGGACGCAGAGTCTGCTCATTTGCGAGCGTGTATTGGGTCTAACCCACAAAGACATGCTCTTTCGGCTAACTTTTAGGTGAGTTTTGCAGTAAATACATCTAAAAAAGTTGTATTAATATTATATTCTCTATATTCAGGGGAGCTTCTTATGCAGACTCCCTGCAGCTGCAGCGTTGCATCGACCTGTGGCGCTTCCTGCTCGAGGTGCGTGTTTCGAACTGGTCCATCCTGCACTTTGAGACCTGTTTCGCGGCACAGGCACTGGTGCGTCTGATGCTGGATCTGCATGTTCAGAATTCGAGCCACATAAGGAGCGATGCGAGGGCCAGGTTCGTCCACCAGGACAATGTGCTGCCGCGGTTTGAGGATGTGCTCGGGGTATTTCGAACGTTGTCCGAAAGCGCCATTGTGGTGAAGCATCTGCTGCTCCTGAGGCCTGTTTTTAGGAGGCAGCAGGAGAACTACGATCGAGTAATGCGATGCTTGGCGCATCTCATCTATCTGCTGATCAATACCGTCCACACGGAGGAGCAGAACAAGCTCATCTATCAGGCGATCCACGAGACGGTTGTGGTGGGCAATCTGCGCAGTGCCAGCACCGCCGATACCCTGCTCCATCTCTGCGCCTCGCGTCTGAATGTCATCAAAAGCGGCTACATCACCGACGACAACTTTGCCGATGTGCGTAGCATTTAACTTTCCTTTGTGTCTAAATACTAAACACTACTTAACCCCCCTTTTAGAAGACTGTGTTCCCCAATGCTGATGTCATCAAGCTGCTAATCCAGTGTGGCGTCGACGTGAACATCAAGAACGAGGCCAAATCCACGCCCCTGCATGTGGCATGCCAGCCCTACAACTATGACAATGAGGTGAGTGGGTCCTCCCAACGAAAAAGACAGCTTAACAAGGCTAACAAACAATACACTTGCAGATTGTGCACCTGTTGCTCAAGTGCGGAGCGGACATTGATCAGCCGAATAGGGCCGACAAGCGGCCGTATGAGTTAATAGCCTCTAATCCCACCAGCACCATTCCGCTGCTTAACTTTGTGACGCTGCAGTGTCTGGCGGCGACAGTGATTAGCAAAAATAGGATACCCTACCACAATCAGCTGCACAGGCAGCTGGAGAAGTTTGTTAAGAACCATGAGCCGTGAAGAGGATTCAGCGGAACTGGGAGCGGTAAACGTGTCGTATGTCTTATGTCAAAATTGATGGCGTTTCTTAGGTCGATATGTAAAACCCCCTTTTGAACTTTTCAAAATTTCACCAGTGGCGGTCGTCCGCTTTGTCTCGCTCTATATTAAATACATATATATATATATACAGATGTATCCTATATCTATTGTTAAATTGGCTTAAAGTAGTTTAAAACTCTAATCGAGAAGCAGAATCAACAAACAGAACAACAACAAGCAAAAAGTGTAAACGATGAACGTGATATTAAAAACTATATATATAGAGAGAGAAGGTGAGGAGCGGAATTATCCGAAAATTTAATATTTTAGAGAACTTACAACAAGCCAAGTGCGGATCTAAGTACTTAACCTAACAGAGAAAGCAATTCTCCGCTGCTGTTCGATGATGATGATTATTAGAGCCTAGGAAACGCGAGGAGCAACTCATTGTAACGCCAATAAAGTTTACACATTATCTACATGCATACAATTACGCCTGAAAAATATATACTAAATATATACTATATATACATATATACATACAACTAGAATAACTAATTGACACACACACACTTGTTGAACCACTAAAATCGAACTCGATAACCGAATGCGAATTGCAAAAAATGTCAAAGGGCCTCAATTGTGACTCAATGCCATTCCCTCCTTCGAGCGGAATCCGGTACGACAGCATTTGTTCCCTAAACTTCTTATGATTACCGAAGCTTTTAGACCTTATATGACCCATGAATGTATGTGTACGTGTCGTGTGTTGCCTGGGGCAGAAAATATTGTTCTTCTGGCCCCATACGCACACCAAGTATTTTAATAACAATTTCTGTGAGACCGATGATGGATTGATTGATTGAGTTCGTTTTGCACACGCGTGTTGCATAAGCCGGAATCGAATAATTATCTACTGAACTTTTGAGTAAAACGCAAATCTAATCAATAAATTGAATAGTTTACAGTTTACTGTCAATAAGGGATCGTGTTTTATTGGTGGTTAAGATCCAGAATCAATGGAATATGGGTTAGGAATGTAAATAGAGATAACAAATTGGATATATCATTTTAATAATAATAGTTTCATTTTTAATTAAAAAAAATTATATCCCAAATATATAAAATTTTGATTCGATTGGTTAAATTAACAGAAAATCGAAAAAATACAAAATTAAGTTAATTTATTTGTCATTTATCATTGACCTCATATTGATAACTTCTTTATTTTTATTTTATACTTTAAACTATATTTTTACTATCCTTTTTAAACCTCATAACATTATATATAAAAGCTTAAAGGTTAAAGACGCATTTCAGAATTTACACCCTTCTTCTTACCTTCATAATTTTGATTAAAGTTAATGCTTCTACCGATGCTCTGCTGTCGTCAATATATAAACAAATAAGAAAGCACTTTCATATTATTCTTCACTGGGACATATTTATAAATATCTAAGCCAATCACTCAAGAACTTAGCTAAACACTCAATCAACTAATTTGTAATAAATTAATAGCAAAAAAATCATTCTTTAAAGATGTAAACGCGATTTTTATACAATTTTTCACTCGCCGAAAGAAAAATGCAGGCTTCTCGCTCATTCTTGAGTGAACTGCAAATGCAACGAGTAACGAGTAACCGCTTTGTGGCAGGGTTGCCGAGCGAAAATACACATTTTTCGTGTTGAAATTAATTCAGATCTAAGAAGGTAGGTGGCAAATTATAAACCTTTTTAGTTTAAACAAATATGAGAATAAATAATTTATATTTTATTAAACTTTTTATAGAAGCTTAAGCCCCGTCAGTCTAAATCAAAATAATAAAAACCATCACTTTTTAGTGGTAATAACTTTGAGAAAAAGAAACACAGTTAAAATTGTATATTGCTTAGCTTGTATTAATTCATTATAAAATACAACACAGATCTGTATTTAAATAAGATTTAAATAATAATATACATAACGAGCACACAGAGAGTCCAGGCATAGAAAAATAAGTTAAGTTTGTAAAACATAAGAAGTATTGGATTTCTTTTTTTAAATTTCGAATCCTTTTCATTTAAAACCTATCTTTGTATGTCTAAACTCGGCCTTACACACGCGCGCATCAAAAACATGGAATTGTGACTGCTAACTTTAAACTAAGACACTAAATACTCGATTAGGACAAACTAACAGGGAGAGAGTATAGGAAGGATCAGTACTGGAGCACCAGGAAAGGCAGCAGGATGATGGCTAGGGACCAGGTCAGAGCTCTCGCTCCATTCCTCAGGTTCGTATAACTGTCCACAATGTGAATCTTCCAACCCATATTGCCATGCGTAAAGGAGTTGTAGTACACCGTATCCGGCCAGGTGATGTTCGGGGTAATCTCCAAGAGCGCCGGTGCCTCATCCACGCACTCGGTGATCAGGGATCGATTGAACTTCTTAAACGTGGGAAAGATGTCGTCCAGGCGACGATCGTAATTGGGCGGATATCGAGACAAACACAAGGGTCCAGCAGCCGTAGGCTTGGGCCTTCCCCTCCTGGTGAACTCCACGCCAGCCAAAACCCGGATCTCGCTCTGTTTGGCATCTGACAGTCGATCGTAGCCGCCCTGGGGATCGTCGGTGATGACCAGCGGATGATAGTGCTCCGGCGAGTGGGGATTATTGCCTCCCCTCACCTTAAAGGTGTAGGTGAGGCCGCGTTTCAGGTACAGCTCGGGTATCATGTAACCATTGATGTACCAGGCCAAGCCGCTGGACACATGGCCCGTTAAGCCCTGATAGCCCCGAAGTCCGCCAGAGGGTCCCAGATAAGCGTTGAAGCTACGCACTGAGCTGTGGGAAGAATAAAAATATTAAATATGTATTCTGGTGAAGTGAGGTGACTCTAATCCTTACGCATCTGTTATCCTGGTGCGTTCCCACAGCTGCGGCGGTGTCTCCTTTTGTGAAGTGAACGCAAAGCAGTCGTTCACTGGTTCCGTGGTGTTAAAATCTATCACAATGTCACTCTTGGGATAATACGTATGGAAGGCGGGCTCGTTGTTTGAATCCAACTGGCCAAAGGCCCAGACCACGTAGTTGCTACGGTCCAGGAAGATCTCTTTATCGCCATCGTCCGCTGGAATGCAAACATAAATAAGACGGTAAGACGAGGCTCTAACGAGAAACTAGTAAAAAGTAACGAGTATGAAATAACTAGTAACTCGTAACAAGTAAATAATAACTAGTAACTCATAACTCGCAAAATCTTTAACTTACACGATTTGAGAAGTCGTCGGAAACTGATCGTGTTGATGCCATCCTTGCGGGCATAAGTGTTTAGCTGAAAGCTGTCCAATCCACCGACAACATCATCCCGGCAAACGCCCTTGTTCTGCCCCAAAACCTGGACACATGGCGCCAGCGAGGTGATGTTGTAGTCCACAGAGTATCCACGGATCTCGTCTATATAAGCCACCACTACATCGGAGCCTATCATTTGACTGGACACATCCGATCCCGATATGCCGAAGGACATGTAATCATTGGCCGCCACCTGCCCAGACAGTTGAAATGTGATTTGGGGTCCAAAGACCTCCCAGGACACCTGCAGATCCTTGTGCAGCTGCCGGCAGTTGGGCAGCGAGAACTCAAAGGGTATAACCTTGACCAAAGACGGCGGAACATTCAATCCATCGTTGATCAGCACATGACCATAGTTCTCATTGTCGGCCACATCGTAGACACTGATCCAGTCGATATCAAAGATGGTCTTGTCGCCCGGCAACTCCAAGTCAATGGTCTCCATGTTGTACTTCCTAATGGGATCCAGGCTGAAATGTTGCAAGGAGAATAAAGGTAAAGTTTGTTATCTTAGGTATCTTTCAACTTATATACTCACTATCCTCTCTCATCTGGCAGTTTGCTGCCACGACTCGATGGCTGCGCTCCGACGCCGGTCCAGAAAAAGGTCCTCTTGCCGCGACCATCGTACGTAAAGTCCTTGATGCGAATGGTTTTCGAGTCCAAGATCTGGATGCTGCTGCTGCTCACATTGTGGCTACGCTTGGAGAAAGTGCCGCCCAGCTGGGCCATTGGCGGCTCAAAGTCCTCCGGTATATACACATCGCCAAAGTTGTTCTGATTGTTCAGATCGTAGACCGCCAGCCACTTGATTTCCGTAATCTTCTTTCGATCGGGTAGAGTTAGGGTGAAGTCCTTGTTGTGGTAGCGATCCAAGATGTTGGTTCTACGAGGATTTTTTATGAATTTAATATAAATATAGGATTAATATAAAATATATATAATAAAATATATTCAATGTTTGATATAATTAAATAACATTATAATTTTATATAACTTTAATTTTGTTTAATGACTAATTCTTGGCATGACGACAATGTTAATAGCAAGAAAATATATTTGAATAATTAGGAAAACTATGAAATAATTTACAATTGTTTAAGAAAATAGATAATACATTACCAATATTTTATGTTACTATAATTTATTTATCAATAAAAGCCGACCTTGCGATATTTTAATATTGACTTGTAAGAAGAAATAGTTCTAGTTAGACAAATCACTTTAAAATAATATGCATTTTGTTGTACAATGTAACTTGATGTGTTTTGTAATATTAAATATTATTATTATTGTATTATTAATATATTAACTCGGAGTCAATCCTTGTCCACTTACTTGCCATACTCGTCGGGCACAATAAAGCCCTGCGGTCCCGGCCGGTTGCTGGCTCCCGACCAAAAGAACGTATCCGCCCCGTTGCCGTCGTAGTTGAAGCCCACAATCAGGAAGGTGAACTCATTCACGGCGTACACATCGCCGGACACCTGGTGATGGTAGGAGTTGAGTTTTCCCAGATATTTGCCGCGATACGGACCATCCTCCTCCTCCTCGCCCTGGGCCACTATTGAGATGGAATTGGGAAAGGGAAAAAATCACATACGTAATCGAAGCCGGTAAAACGAAAGACTTGGGGACGGACAACAAACTCGTTTTCGCATATTTCAATGTGACTAATAAGCCAACAATTTTTTCGGCTTCTGCTTGACTGCAGCAGCCAGAGTCCGCCGCCGGCCAGGTGGTGGCGCCCCCTGGCGGGAACGCACACGACATAAGGCCAAGAGACTAGACCAGTTTCTCTAGTTTTACACGAAAGTGAATTTGTTTTTCGCCCCGTTTCGAGCGTAACGCCAATAAAGATTTCTCTTTCTTTTGCAGTTTGCCTTGCTGTTGTTGCTGTTTTTATTTGCTTGTTTTTAAGATTTGCAATTTAATTTAATATGGACTTACGGGCAGCGGTTAGTAGCAGGAAAAGCGTTACAACTACCAATAGTAATCGGCGTTGCAGTTGCAGACAAAGAACATTGTTGCTCAATGTCATTTTGTTTATTTTTTTTTCCTGCTCCCGCAGACCTGTTCCTTTGCACTCCCACTTCCTTGGCCACGTACGCGTGTTGATTTTTTATTAATTTTTGTGGTTTTCTTTTTCTGCGACGCTTATTTGCTCTTTAGCTTATTTTGCATTTTGGGGTTTTCCCTCGGAGGCTGCGTCATGGAATTTCTTTGTTAAAAACACAAATATTTTTTTTGTAATTGGGGAGCCAATAGTAATATATTTTTAATCTTTTTTGTGGCTTTTGCTTAAGGTCGTTTCGTCACTTGCATGCGTTTTCGCTGCTATTGTTGTTGCGTTCACTTGGCCAAAACAGGTTTAGGCCGCAGTTCCGGCGTTTTTTTATGCTTTTTCTTTAGCTTTTGCTTTTGCTTTTTTTGAGTCGAAGTCGAAGTCGAAAACGAACCGCACTGTCCAACCGATCTGAGTCAACTGAGACTCCGAGCCGCCGTTATTTCGGTTGGGTTTCTTTGCCGCTCAAGCGTTATAGCCCTCTTTTGAGTGAGCTTTGCTCTTTCTCTCCATCTCCATCAGAGGCGGTTACTCTTTGGCCGTGCGCATGCGTGCCTGGCATTGAAATGGCTTACAGTATCCAGTAACGGTACTTGGTTGCATTTTGAAAACACGAGGTGTGCTTGAGGAGTTGCAACACGCATATAATACAAAATATATCAGATGTTTTAGAAAATATAGAATTTAAAGCTCTATAGAGTCTTTAAAAATAATAATAAATAAAAGAAAAAAATTTATACTTATGGGGGTACGGTACCTTTACACCTATTCTTGTTAATTTTTATATGAACATCGGTGCAAAAATTAATTACGGAGGTAGTTCAATGTCCGATGTATAATGAAAAGAATCTGAAAAGGTGAAAAGAACTACCACAGGACACGTATTTTATTTAATTTTTTTTACTCTTTTAACATTGGATGATTCTGTGAACAGTTAGAATGTACACCGCAAACCAAATAGCTTTGGATGGGACGCGGGAGATTTCCTATAACTCCTATATCAATAAATATATATTAATACAAAATTAAAAAAAAAAATGTTCTAAATGTAATTTTAATTTATGTAATTAAACTTTATGAGCTAACTATGAAAAAGTGATCCGAACTTCCCCAAAATATGTAACTATACATAACAAACTCAAGAAAAATTCGTTCCGATTTACGTCTCTTGGTATTCATCGTCACTAAGCAAATTACTCGAACTGACGAAAAATTAAGGGGAAAAATAAAATAAAACAATATGCCAATGGTCATATTCTCGATATGTTTATGACAGAGCCGGATATTATAGTTTTAGAGAGAAGTTTGCAATTCTGTATAGTAATTGTATAAATTCTCTCAGCATCAACAACCGAGTCGATCTAGCCATCCACGAATTTTTTAAATGTCATTAAAGGACAAGTTGGTAGTTTTAAAACTCAAAGTGCTGAATAAACCCAAAAATAAACATTGAAAAGATTTCAGAATTAAATTAAAGCTTTTTTATCATCAAAGTATATCTATCATTTTATGTTAAATGATCTCGTTTAAAGATTTTATAAGCATCTGAATTGCATCTAAATTGGTTCTATTAGGTTTCCATCTTCAATATTAAATGGCAGTTGAACATACTTACTTAATAAATCAATAAGATTGCAAAGAAATGTTTTTAAATGCAAGCTATTCGCATTGGCTCCCCGCTTTATACCCTTTATACTAAAACACACATTTGAATTATTTTTATCAATTTTCTTGCTTGCAAAACTAAATGGTATCCTTAAGTTTGCTTTTATTTGATCTTTATTATGAATAGCAATTCAATTAATGTTTTTTTAAAACTAATCAATTGCAATTTGTTGTCTTTTTTGCGATTTCATTCGCACAGCAAATGCAACAGTTTTTTCCTACTGCTCCGACTGCTTTGCTTTGGATTTTAGTTCATTATATGAATAATGTTTTTACGTTTTAAGTTCTCATCTCTTTTGTTTTGTTTTGTTTTTGTTGCGATTTTATTTACAAAAAGGCATGTCAAAGTTGTATGATTATAAAATGTGCGTTGTGCAAACATAAATGAACCAAAATTAGGGTAAATGGCAACCAAATAATTGCATTGAGAGACTGGGAAGGGTTTTCAGACGAGATTTTCACTCACTGGTTGAAAGCCAATTTTCACTGAATTCTTATTTTGTGATCAATTTGTAGTTGCTCTTGCCTGGGCCAGCTGTCCCTCTAGTTTATGGAAAATACAATATTATTTCAAGTGTATTTATCATTATTCTCATAAGAAGCACGGTTTATGTTGTTTTAGTTTTTATTTCATCATTTTATGCGTTTACATTTCAATATTTTGAACTTGCTGCTGCTGCTGCCGTACATTTTGTGGTTTCTCTTTTTAACATTTTTCAGCGCATTGTTTATTTATTAACTTTCGCTTTACCTTTTATTTATTGTTTGTTTATATTTATATATATATTTAATTTTGTTGTTGTTAACACTAGACACTAGATAACCTATCAAAAATGGTTCCGTTTTGTTTATAGTTCTTTTTTTTTTTTGTGGAAAACATGACAATGATGATTAAAGGAAACTTTACAAAAAAAAACAATAAACAGGCTGGAAAAGTCGTTGACCGATGGTAAATGAGGGGGGTGGCGAGGGGTTGGATGCAGGATGTTGGTTTTCGGTTCGGACAGACTATATGTGTGAGAATTGGTCTTGGACGCACGCACGCATAGTTGAACTAAAAGTAGCAATACTATAGCTTAAAATGTAGCGTATAAAAATAGTGTTGTTTCTTTTCTTTTTCTTGTTTGTTTTTTTTTTATCTCATTTTCGCCTTTGCTTCTCTCGTTTTTCGATACGATAATTATTAAATTAAACGAATTGAGAACACTAAATTGTATTTTTAACTTAGGCTGTATAGATGTATATGTATATCGTATTAACTGCAAATACACACGATATCAATGCATTTATTTTTTCGTACTCCTTCCGCGCTTCTGCCTCTGCTTTGACTTCTTTTTCCTTTCGCTGCTTGACTTCTTAGTGATTTAGATTTGTTAAAATGAGCATTTTGAATTGGTTTCTTGACTGAGAGACGACACACAACACCTCCTCGGCTCGGTTGCTGTTCGAATTGCATATGATGAGATTTGAAAAATGAGACATAATCGATGAAGGCTCATTTGCATGGAATGAACGCTGTCGCAAAACGAATTTACTTCGGAATATAATCGGTGTGTTTATAAAGAAGAGCAAACAGGGAGCACAATGTGTGTGTTTTCTTTCGTAAACTTAACAACAAGCGAACAGAAAAAATATTACAATATGCACATTTTACACGAATTTAGTTTTGTATGTTTTCGTTTTTTTAGATATATTATTATTATTATTATCATTTATTACAAATACTTCGGCGCTGGCGCTAATTATTACATAGAACTTTCGGGGCAAATCAATCGTTATTATCATCATTATTAAATATGCTGCCCTTGTTATGGGGCTTCTCCTCGAATTGAGCTACAAGAAATCAACTTTACGCATAGAAATGTTATGTATAAAAATTTGTTTCCTTTTCTTCCATTTGCTTTCAAGTTCCTCGTTTGTTTCTTATTTCTCGACTCAAAGATATACATTACAAAGCTTTTGCTATGGCATTATGTGTGTGTGTATGATGGTTGTGTTTTTGTTTTTGTTTTTTTGGGGAGAAGAGGGGGAGTGGGATGGACTGAGGTAATGATGTTAGGCAAACAGTTAAATTGCGAGGGAAATTTGAAAAGGCGGCTGAAACAAACCGATTGAATTAACATTAGAATGAGGCGTGTTCGCTTTCGTAGTTGTTGTTTCTGTAGTTGTAGTTGCTGGTGTGATTGTGGCGTATGGTGTTGTTGCTGTTGCTGCTGCGTAGTAGAGTGTTGGCTAAAATTTATCCTGAAATATGAATAGATTATTGGTCGCAGCCACAGCAATGATATTCTCTTCGGGATGCCAGGCGGTGTGCAGAATCTTCTTGTTAAAGTCGAGGCAGTCCACGCTGATCTCGTCCTTCTTCCGTTTGCCGCCAGTGCAAACTTTGCGTGGCTTCAGCACCGTCTTCGGCTTGATGATGTCCCTGGACGCCTCTAGCGTCACATCCTTTTTCGAGTTGCGATCGAATACGCGGAAGAAGTTGTTGTAGCTCCCGGTCATTATCGAACTATCCTTGCCATTCCAACAGCACTCGAATTTGTCGAAGATGCAGTCATTCTCGTACAGCGAGCACAGCTTGGCGCGCAGATATTCGTGGACCTGTTTAGAGGTTGCAAAGATATCAATTAGTACAAACACATATAATATAATATATTAAGGACAGACTCACCGGATAGGTCTCAATGGGCTTCGTTTCCATGTGCAGATCCCACACCTTGATGCTCAGGTAATCCCTGGAGATCATGTAGCGACCCGAGTTGCTTAGCTTCACATCGCTGATGGAGCTAATTATCTCGCTGAAGAAGCTGCGATTCGTGGGATTCTCGGGCTCCTCGAACTGTTTGCTGTGCCGGTCGCATAGCGCCGCCGAACGCATATCACATAATCGTATTGTGCCCTTGGAGCTCGAATAGACGAACACATTGCACTCGGTCGGATGGAATTCGGCCGCGGTGATTACCTCCGTCAGCTCCTCCATGTTAGTTGGCTTGATGTCGACGATGTTGTAGCTCTGATTGACCACCTCCAAGTGCCAGAGGTTGATGCGCAGATCGTCGGCCGAGAGGAAGGTCTCCTGGTCGGAGTTAACGCTAATTGAATTGATGTGATAGGTGTGTGCATTGGCGAAGGTGCGGCGCGGCGAGGCCTCCACAAGCAATGGTATCTGCTTCACGGAGGGCACACGCAGTGCCGTCACATTCTGTGGATCCCGGATCAGTCCGTTCTCCTCCTTCGTGTTGTAGCCCTCGAACGACTTGTCGCGCTCACTGACCTTCCACAACTTGACCGTCTTATCGTTGGTCGAGAGCAGAAAGTGCACGGGATTTTTCTGTTGCAGCCACCGAATCTTGTTGATCTTCTCCTCGATCTCCAGCGACTTGAGGTAATCGAATTCGGGCTCGTGCGATTGGAATGTCGAATAGACATTGTATTCGCCGCGTCGCGGATTGGCGGCTTTCGAGGCAGGATCTCGCTAAAGAAAAATAATTGTTGAAATAAGTAAAACATCAAAGAATAGAGAACCCAGACAGGTTTATTACTCACTTGAAAGATAACGACGCGACCGCCCTTGTCGCCGGTGGCCAGCAACTCGCCATCGTGATTGAATTCCACGCAGGATATGATGTCCGCATCCGTGACATCATCGTCTAAGGCGCCTTTAATCTGTGAGAAGCACCAGGACGCCTCTCCATTACCTGAAAAGACAGAGCACGACCAAATGATGAGTATGCGAGGTGACAACACCTTTGGACAGGTCGACTTCGATTTGCCAAATGCCAGATTGCTTTGGACAACTCAAAAGAAAGCCCAGGAAGTAAATGTAACATTTTATTTTACACACACACACACCCTTACTAAGGACAACAGTGACGGCGGCAACGACCACGACCATGTCCTGAGCCTGCCCAAATATTTGCTAATGACGCCATGCCTGGCCTTCCATGATGTTGGGACGCGACACACACACTTTAAAGCCTTTTAAGCTCTTGACCAAATATTCTTTCTTTTCGTTTCCTTGTCTCGTAGCTTGGGTCTAAACCCAACCCCGAGACCACCCACATTCTACCCTTTCCTTTTGGCCGCTTCTCTCTGCCACTTTTAGCGCGATTGCGGTATGTTGTGTAAACGATGACGTTGTGCTTAAGGGAGGCCTTTCTACATTTCCCCCAACTATATAGACTACTACTAAGACCACCTACATACGTGGGAGCACTTCATTTCAAAAGTGTATTGGGTATAATATTTATTTACAGTAGGAAGTTAGGAAAAGACTTTAAACAGAATAGTTTGGATTCTGTAATAGTGTGTTGTTGTGAGAGAAAAGACTTTAGCTAAAGGTTAATAATAACTAAGATATGCCATCTAAAAATTAAAGGTTGGACTTTCGGTTTGGATGAAACAGTCAGCTATTAATATTTAATAAGATTTTCTAAAGTTTAAGTATGGATTAAACCATAGAAGTCAGCTTAAATCCTACTCTGTAACCTTCAATAAAGTTTAACCCAAGTAACAAATAATTAATTATAAATTTCCCATCGTTTGACAATTTATTTTAAGCACAATTGGAAATGCTTGTCATGCCCACAGTAGTTTCATTTCGTATCTTTTTGTTTTGGGGCCCATGTCTGGGCCAGAGTATGTGTTTGTGTGCGAATTTTGCCAATTTTTTCATCATTCCTAAATATTCATTTGGTTTTGTTTGTTTGATTTTGTTTCTTTTTTTCTTTTTTTTTGGCACAGCCCTTGCCCAGCCCAGTCCCATGTGTTGTGACCTCATTATCCGCTTACTGATGGCTGCCATTGACGACGACGTCATGATGTGATTGTGTTTATTCCTACTTTCCGACTCTGCTACTCCCATAATAGGATCAAAGGCAGTCGCCCAATTAGTCAGTCATCATAACTCAGTCGTTTTCGCTGATATATCCCGGCACTATTTTTAGAATTTCGCACTTGCACCCGCCCACGCAAATGCGGCACACAGCCATATGCAGTTTTAGAGTCATTCAACTCGGACAGACGTGAAAATGCACAAAATGAAAGCAAAAGTGCAGTAAATATAAATAAATTCAAAGATGAAATGGCATATGCTAGGACACAGCCATGAATATTATAGTTTTAGAACGTTTTTCCTACTTTTATTCTACGGACATGACAGTTTTAATAGCTAATAACATCATTAGTTCTGTAAGGAGTTTACCATTTCTGTTCTTATTTCGTAAATTAACAAAAACATGTATACAATATTAATGGAACAGTAAGCTTACATCCATATAAAAATAGAAAATAAATGTTTTATCTTTTTATTAAGTAGTTAAAAGGTATAAATTTATAAAGAACTATCAGAAGTCCATCATAAACATGACATATCAATTTTTAAAATTGCTTTTTAATAGTTAATACCAATTAAGTATGTGTAATACGGAACTCAATCTTCAAATAATAAATAAAAAAACAATTGTACGACAAAATAATACCACTTTTTCTGCAACATATTTAAAGCTTATTTTCTGACATAAACTGATTCTCTCTATTGAAACAAAATACTCAAGCAATTACTTCCAAATAAGTAAAGTCCACTCATGACCGAATTTTTGTATTTTGGTTCCCATAGCGCAAAAAAAGACAACAAAGATCCCCCCATCTCCACAATAAATCTCAGATAATTGCAGAATTTTCGTTAGACAAAAAAAAGATTCGCAAAAAATAAGACTAATCTGAAAAATTGCTCTCGCTCGGGTTGCTCTGCTGTATTTATTCGCTAGATCGTATATAAAACGTACACATAAGGAGAGATAAGTAGATTTTCATGAGCGCCCCGCAGCAAAATGGAACAAAATAATGAAACTCAAATATTGACACAATTATTTAACACAACCACGCGATGTCGCCGCTAAAGCCGAAGCTCTTCCCCACTCTATCCCGCCGTTCCTCCTGCGCCATACTACCTATTTTTCAGGCTATATACGCTATAGAGATAGACAAATGGACGACCTAGAGAATGGCGGAATGGACTGATTGACTGACTAACTGACTGACTGACTGGCGATACAAAAGGCAAGGTGAAAATAGGTAAGCGGCAAAGGGTTGGCAGAGGAAGAAATGCTCGGGAAATCCTTTTGTTTGGCAGCCCAGCTGAATAAGTTTCGTCAAAGAAAAGCTTTAGAGAAATAATTCATATGCATGACTGAGCCCCACTGAGCAATTAGGAATATTGGTAAGGAATTATTAATGAAACGAAATATTTTGGGAAACAAGAAAACAAATACTAGGGGAAACCTTGGGTAATGGGGAAAAAAACTAAGAAAACTACCCCTTTTTCTTTAAACAAATCGAAAGTAGAAATTGAAGGTTCCATAAAAATAAAAAATTGTTCTTTTCCTAATTACGTTTAACAAAATGACAAGAAAACTATATACAGAACTGACCTATTTGATAATTGATTGCTTGGTTTGCCTTAGTTATGATCTCAGCTTGTCCGGCTTCTCTTGGCCCCATGTGAAAATTTGCAGTACAAATTGAGAACAGAAAGGCTTAACGTTTCAGTCTCCTCCACGCCCCTCCCCCCTTGCCAATTACCATATCCAATCTAATCTAAGGCACACATCAATCTGTCACCCCTTTACAATCTCTACTTGGCCTTATGGCAGAGGCGGGTAGCAGAGCGACAGGCAATAAGGTCTAAAAACTTATGTAATATGCCTCTGTTTGGAGACCATGTTTTGTGCTGGGTTCTTACATGCGCATCCCATTAGGAGACGTCCATTGCCCACTTGTGCGTATCTTGCAGAGAAACTACACTCCAGGAAATCGGGCAGACAGACACAAGACACAAGACACAAGACAAGACAAGGCAGCAGCACACTGCTGCATATAAAACGGCCAAATAATTTTGCATACTGAAGAATCTCGAAGCCTGTGCGACGACGACGACGTCACGTTGTCTGGGAGCAAACGCGGGGGGAAATCGCATAAAATAAAAGGGGTTCGGAAGGGGGGCGGCGGCGGCGGGTCGGTTGCCTTTGGTCCATTGCGACTTTAACTCAATTTGCACAAGGCGAGACACGATCTAGTTCCGACACACCGAGAGCTTTATATCTATTGACCGAACCAATGTGTGTACGCCGCATTCTCAGCACTTGTGCAATTGTTTATTATTTAATTATGGCAATTGTGTCTCTATATTGAGCATGCGGACTAAATCAATTTGATACCCTTTCAGTTAGGGGTATTATTTTCTATTTATATCTCTTTCAAGCGCCAGAACTATGTTTCCAATTCAAATTTATAATGTTTTAATATACATTTTAAGTTCTATAAATGTCACAAGTTAGAGTATTTAAAGCTTCGGTTTTGAGAAACTGTGAAGCAAAACGTTATCAAATAATTCTTAGACTAGCTGCTGAACTTCTCCTCTTCGTTTATCTAGTAGTTTCAAGATCTTTCAAAAAGATTTATAACAAGACTTTTGGAAGAGATATAGCAATACAAAAACAAAATATAACCAAGCCTATGCTGACTTAAAAAGCTTGTATACTCTTTGTGAAAGGGTATCCTTGTTGCACAGGCTCTGAGCCATAAAAAGTGGCGCCTTTCCTTCCATACCACTTTATCCTATTTCTAATAGTTTATTTTAAATGGGAAAAATATTGCTTTCCGCTTAAATTTTTACTTTTAATAAAAATTGGTCCTGTTACCGTGTGACCACTGTTTTTCGTAAAAAAAATCGTGCTGCAGGTTTACGAGCTGCTTTACTTCCCTCTGGCCTTTTAAAATTAGTTAATGCAATTTGGGGCGGGGGCGGGCATTTGTTAAAAAACAAAAATATGTCAAGGGGGCGGTGCTAAAAAGGGGCGGAGGTGAGGCGGGGGCCTGTCAATTTAATAGTTTTTTTTTATTTTTTGCATGCCGTTCACGTCGCTGACGGCGTTCCGTTCAAGTGCAAAGATCAATGCTAGTTGATAGGGAAAAGTTGTTTTTCGTTCAACGTATTCGAGACTTTTGACTAGTTTGTTTACTTCTCACTGGATTTGTTTATCTGCTGTTTTTAGCGAATTAAATGCCAAAATCAAAAGTGTACAGAAAATCGAATCCAGACGAAGAATATGTACTCTTAGAAATGAAAATCTATCTTTTAGTATGTAATTATTTGTTTAAATGTATTACAATCCCCAAATAACTAAAGCTGTTTAAAAGGAAACTTTTAAAGTTATCAAATTTATTCAGTAAAAATTAAAAAAAAAAAAATTAAATAAATCGATCATTCACCTATATAATTTTGTAGTTTGAATAAAACCTTATATTCTCCGACAGGATCGATCGCAGATATCGAATTTCACAGCTTTCCGAATACCTATCGCATCTACAATACCCTTGAAAAGGGTATTAAAATAAAGTTGGCAGTTCCCACACATTAAAAGCCAACGACGAACGAGGAGGTAAAAAGGGAGAGCAAAAGAGAGCACGAGAGAGAGAGATATTTAAACTTACCGGCCATGACAGTTGAACAGTTTGCGTCGATTTCAAAGCAGCGCCAGCAGCAACAACAATAACAACAATGCGGCAACAAAAACGGAGCGACAACAAAAATAACAAGAACAAAAGGAAAAAGGCGAAAGGAGCTGTCGCTCCGTCTCGTTCCAGCAAGGGCTGTCGTGTGTGTGTGTGCTAGCGTGCGTCCGTGTTGTTATTGCTGTCGCCTTTCTTGAAATTTCAAAGTTGAGCGCGATTTCTTTTCTCCTTTCACTCTTCTTTCGTTTCTAAAGACGCAGAGCGCTGACTTTTGGTTGTTGTTTTTTTTTCACTTATTCCTTTGATTACACTTTGGTTTCTTTTTGTCGTATATCTATTATTTGCATTTAATTCCTCGGTTTATTTTATTTTTTTTTTAGTAAGCACAACTTAAGCACGTAGAAGGGGAAGAAAAAAACTGGAAAACTAGGGGAAAATTTGTTTTTTGTTCTCCATCATTGGCAGCAGCGCAGCGGCAGAATTGTGGCGTGCGTTGTGCGAAAGTGTGCGTATGCCAGAGAGAGAGAGAAGCAAATGAAGGAGAAAGACGGAGAGCGAGTGCAGCCGGTGGTTGTGGAGCGAAGAAAGGCGACAAAAAGGAAATAACTTCACACCGATATAACGCGAATTAATCACAAACGGAATATTTGCCACCTAATCCACACTAATTATTATTTATTGCATTTGCCAAAACAAATACAAACCACTCGCACACACAGAAACATACTGATGCAGAGACACGTTTGCGCCGCCCGCTTTTGCCTTTGTTTTATCGCGTATTCCGAGCGAAATATATACGCGAAATCTAACCTTCAAAATGTGCACACAGAATGTTATTTTGATTACTTTTCATGCATTTCGATTAGGCGAAGGGAATAACTAAAAACCGCGTGACTTGCACATCCCGATGCTTCTGCCTTCTTTTCGCAAAAAGGACGCACAACCTACGGCCGATAGCTTTGTCGCAACACCCGCTTTATGCCGTTTGCCTGTGTTTATTATAGAACGCCGAAAATCAAATATGGCAAAAATAAAGCCTGACGCGAATTTGTCTGTTTTCCGATTGCGATTCACCGCCGCCTCTCTGCTGCCTCTTCTTCCCGTTTTTGCCGCCTCTTTTGCTGCACTGCTTCGTCGTTGCGTCGTAATATGAATGTGTGTGAGTGTGGCTTTTGCACAAGCGGCATTCCACATTCCACTCAATATTTTGCAGTACACGCACTTTACGTACTATATACACGTTCCGGTCGCCGTTTTAACTTATTTAGTAATTAACGGATTGCAATAAATACAACGCAAAATGGAAGTACAAATTTTGTTGCAATTTCGCACTTTGCTAGAGCAGCGTTGCCAATTTAGCGATTTCCCCGTTATTTCGGTGGTTTTTTCTTTACTCTACATTCTACACTTTGTCGAATTCTCTCTCTCTCTACATTCTCTTTACATTTTAACAGAATGAGGCTAACATACTGTTGTCAGAGTTTTGGAGAAGATGTTAGGAAAAGGAACAACTTAACATACTGTTGTCAGAGTTTTGGAGAAGCAGGGTGGAAAAGGAATCCGAAAGGATCTCTCTCGAGAGAGCACGAGTGCAGAATGTAAGCATTAGCATAATGTTGTTGCGAATTAGCAGAAATTTTAACATGCTAACGTTAAAATTTCTTTATTCTACATTTTCTGGCAATATTGGTTGCTGAAACTCGCAGACTCTGGCAACATTGGTTGCTGAACGCTGTTAAATGGGCAGCACTGGATGCTGAACGCTGTTGAATGGGCAGCACTGGATGCTAATCGCTGTTAAATGGGCAGCACTGGATGCTGAGCGATTTAGTGTGCCCAGATCTCGAGCTAGTTTAGCTATTTTCCCACCAGATCTAGCGCATCGATTTTGACTGAATCCACATACGATCCACATATATACAAACATGTTTAGAGCGGGACAGCTAGCCGGACTTAAATCGAGAAACTTGTTTACTCGAGATTTGAACAAAACCACAAAATGGTCACACTAAGGCGCGCAAAACAAAATGAGCAAATAGGTGTTTTTTTGAGGTAAAAAGTGGAAGTTAACGAACTTTATGTGTGAAATTAATTGAATAAGGAAAACAACAATTTTGTCAGAGAAATCAAGAAGCAAGGGGGGAAAAGAAAAGAGACAAACATGTCAGAGTGGGATAGCTAGCCAGGGCCGCGAGTGGGTATATAGTGGTTCCAGTTTAGCTCTTTTTAAACTAAATCTAGTATATTGAAAAGAAAAAGCTCATAAAACTTGCAACTAGCTTATTGCATTGGGCTTAGCTTATTTTAATGTTTAATGTTTTTAGCATATTCTAAAAATAAATGTTGAAATAAAAATAAAAGAAAAATATGAAGTTTGAAATTCAATAGAGAATAGCAGTTATCAGCGGAGATCTGTTATCAAACAGTGTGACCATAAATGCTCGACGCTAGTGATAGCACCGCTAGCTAAATGCTAGCATTTAGCATTCCCATATATTGAGGAATAACAAAGAATTTCATATTTTGCTCTGTCTTTCTTATCAGAAAAAAATCGCCGTATCTCCCAATAAGAGTTTTGTCGCAAAAGTGAAACCACTATCGATAGCGTCCATGTTAATTTATCGATTGCGCCTTCTGCAGCTCTTCCAAACAAAATGCGGTCATACTGAAAACAACAACATTTTAAACCGCGCCGGCGATTTGTTGCATTTATTAACAATTATTAGGAAACATAATAAACTAACAAACAATGCGAGTACTAACAGAGCCCAGTCACACCATATCGCTGCCCGAAGGTATCCAATGCTACGAACTATGCGGCAACGAGTTCGCCTACAACCTGTTGGCGGTGGCACTTGAAGACTGCTTGCGCTTGCTCCTCCTTGGACTGCCGGTAAGTGCTTGCGAAAAAGAGAAAACTTAATAAATTAATAAAAAACGACTAATGTTGACAAACAGGAGGAGACCGGCGAGTTTGGATACACACATCTTCTGGATCTGAAGCTGGAAAAGGATCGAGTGGACATCGTTGATGAGCGGCGGTGTGTCAGCGCGCTCGCTTTTGCCCCGGACACATCGCTCAACTGCACGCCCAAAAATGTGACTCTATGCGCCGCCCGCGGCGATCTTCTGGACATTTTCCGCACCGATCTGGGCGGGTTCAATACCGTGCAGAAGCTGCGCGGCCACAAAGACTACATTAACGATGTCGCCTGGGTCTGTGAGGGCAGCCTTCTGGCCTCTGTCAGCGATGACTTCACCTGCCGCTTCTGGAACACGGCCGACGAGCAGAATGTTATCACCTTTCGCCTGACATCGGCAGGGATGTCGGTCAAGGCGCATCCCGATGATCCCAACAAGGTGCTGGTGGCGGAGAAGAAGGGTTAGCTATCTCTAAATCCCCATTTTATATAAACAATTAATTAATTTAACTCTCTGCAGGCATCATCCGTCTTTACAATGTGAACAGCAAGCAAGCTGTCATCTCTGTACAATCACCCAAATTCCCGCTCATGTCCGCCGATTGGGCACACAGCAATCGGTACTTTATTACTGCCCTCGCTGGAGGCGATGTGGTTACCTGGGACCTCAACCGACCCGTGGTGCCCGCTGACGTCAAGCAAGTGCATGAGGATGGCGGACGGTCGGTTCGCTTTGCCCCAGGAAGCTCGGAAATGGTTCTCGCCAGCATTGGACGACCGGATGTGACGCTCAAGGTATTTGCGGCCAAATCAACGATGCCATTGATTGAGGCCACCTTGAAGACGTTCGGTGGAATGGCTTGGCACCAGAGATTACCGTACATCAGCGCCGTTTCTGATCGGGATCTGCATTTCTGGAAGGTGCAAATGAAGTAGAGGTGATGCTTGAAGTCTTTTAAAAGGAATAAAGTGAAATGTTTTTTAATTGCCTGTTTTTCTTTTTAATTTTTGAAGGAAGGAAAACAGTCAAGCAGCTGATGAAATGTTATGTGAATAAATAAAAACAAAAAGTGGCTTGGTATGTCCATTATTTCAGATTTATTAACATGAAGATGTTAAAAAAAGCCGTGATGTTCTCTCTACTCCTCCTTAGCTCCCGTGGCTTTTTTAATTCCCTCAGAGGCCAGCTCGATGCCAAGTTGTACAACAATGGCCCTTACAAGTTTTGTAAACCAACCGCCTTGGGCTGGCACACCATCCACTAAACGTTGGTTGGCCTTCTCCGCATGGTATTGCCTCACTATATTCTCAGCTCGGGCTCGTTGATCGGGTGTCAACTGGATCTGATCGGCGTACTTGTCAAGGAAATTAACTAGCAAGAGGACATTGCTGTTCCCAACGGAACCCGGGGAAGCATTTTTGTAGGCATTAACCACTTGGGCTTTATCAGCCTCGAAAGACTGTTGGGCACTGGCTGTCCAGGCGAGGCTTCCGATGATGACCACCAGGCAGCTGTAAAGAAATGATCAAGACCTTGAATAAAGACATTTAATTATAAATAATATTTTGTTGCTTACCTTAGATAGATTGTTGGATTCATCTTGTGCAGTTCTCGATTGAAACGAATGATTGGTCCACAGAGTGCTTCCTTTTTATAGCAGCTCTAAGGCATCACACGCCGGGCAGGGGTCATGAGTCTACGCTTATCAGCTGGCTTTTATTTCTTGTATTCCAAGAATTGATAATTCTTTTTTGATTAAACGATTCGAATAAACATTATTTGCAACTTAATGATCTATGATAATTATATTTTCAAATGAAAAACTTGTAAATATATGTACATACATATGTACGTATTTGTTAAGCCCTCGAATTCTTAGAAATTAAACTTGGAAATATGTTCATTTAAAGAAAGATAGAGTTTCTTTAAGATTTTTCTAAGGTCAAGCGGTCAAGGCTTAGTCTCGGCAACTTTTAGTATTTATTTGATTTTATTTAATTCATTTATTAGTTCGGTAGCAATAAGAATTTAATACAACCTTCAATTATGTTTCCTAACATACTTACGGGCTAAATCTGAAAGCCAAATAAAATTAATTAGAAGTAGAACATTTTTAATTTATAGTGTAATAACTGCAATCCATTGCTTTCAAATGTCTGAAATGAAATTATTTCTTTGATTGCTCCGTTGATTGAACTAGGAATCACAGAAAGTTTTGTAGTCTTTAAATTTCAGAACAAAACTTTCAGACTAATCTTCGGAGATAATTCAATTTCCTAGTTTATCTATCATAAATAAATTATCAATGATAATCCAAGGATTTTAAAAATTTGCTAATAAAGTAGTTGAGGAATTCACAAACTGTAATATTCATAAGTTATCAACAGATTTCGTAAGGCAGTCAAAGTTATATTGGTTTGCGAATTTTTAAGACGAGTTTTAAATTGATTATTGTCAATTATTTATTTAATATTCAGGAATACATAGGTAGTAAAGTAGTTGTCTATATTTTTTAAACATTTTTAACATTAAAACTAACTTGTTAAGAATGAATATATTACTTTAAAAACTTTTAAATAGAGCTTAATTTAAGAGTTTAATTTAATTTCACAAAGTACTATAACTGCTGCCAATAAATTGTTATGACCAAATCTCGTCCTGCGCGTATCGCCAACGGCTGGTGCCATGTCTCGGCTAGCTCCTGAGTCGTGGATTTTCGACCCGGCCCACTGACACACGTAACAGAACAAAATTCACAGAGCAGTTTTCTATAAATATGTTAGTACGATATTTTTTATTTTTAAATTTATGAAAAAATGCCACCACCGGCAACTATCGATATACCTCGCCCGCATATTGCCTATCGGCGTAAAGCCTCCGCCGTTAGCATTCTAGTTGGAAGAGCCTCATTGGGCCTGGTTACACTTGTGAATTCGGATTGGAATATAGGGTTGTCAGATATTTAAAAATATATCGTATCCGTGATATATATTTTACAATGATAAAATATAATTTTTATTTTGATGCTATTTTTTAATACAAATTTGTTACCCTTACAATAAAAAGACAATAAGTTTCTTATAACATACAATGCTTTTATATATTAAACCGACTTTAAATTTTTTATCATGTAAGTTGATTCCCAAGCAGTTTAGGAAATATAGTTTAAGCTTCTTGTTCTCACGTTATTATCATTATTTTAGTCTCTTGCAATGGAGTTATTATAAAACAGTGACCAAGAAAACAATATTAAACTATCGATATTGCGATATTATTATTTTTTAAACATATCGATGTATCGATATTTTGATATATTATCAACAGCCCTCGAGCCTGGTCACATTTGTGAATTCGGATTGGAAAAGAGCGGAGGTGTCGAGATTTTGCGTCGGTTGAAGAATTCGCCTCTGATTTACAGTGCACTGCAAACCGGAACTCGAGCAAACTGAACAAGTCCTGCTGCGTTGCCGTTTGTGCAATGCAAATGCGATAAAGCGCCGATCGCTGTGCGTGAGAGTACGTAAAGAGCTGTGGAAAATAAATAGCAAGTCCTGCGCGAAACGGGGAAAAGAGCGAGTG
>VNJR01003046.1:0-11525 GCA_008042585.1 Drosophila punjabiensis | reverse complement strand
ACACGAGCTCCGCCACGAGCTTTGGCCGACTCCAAAAACCAAAAAATCCTTTTGGCCAACAGTTTGTTGCTCAAGCTGTTCCCGAACGGACGTCCTTCTCCAGAATTGTTCGCTCCTTTGAAAAAAAAAACAATTGTGTGACTTCGCTTCAGTTTCGGACTTCGTTTCGGTTTCGGCCAGAAGTTCCTCTATAATAAAAGAAAAAAAAAGAAGCAAAAAACCGAATGTAATACAACAAAAAATATAACAAAAAATACAAACAACAAGAACAGGATCCGAACTGGGGAGTGGAGTTGCTCCCCAACTCAAAAAAAAAGGAGTGGTGTGTGGAAATAGTTTAAGAGTGTATGTGTGTGTGAGTGTCTAAATATTTAAATAACACAACAAAGCTAAATTAAACAAAACCCAAATATGAATCAAAAAAAAAAAAGAAAACTGTGTGTAACCTAGGGCTAGGCCACATAGTATATAAAGTCTTTTGGGCCAAAATCAGCTGCCAGGCTTAGAACATGTTAGCACTAGCCAAAGGAACATGCAAAGCCAACATTAGATTGTGTCAGCCAAGTGACTTTAAATGGCAGGCCAAGACGGCTACATGACCAGCAGATTAGCTTAGTTTAAAGGTCTTAGGTCAGTAACTAACTTGGCCAGTATGCACTTCCCCCCCAAAGGAGCCTCTGGGGCATTTAATTAACACAGGACATAAAGCCCAGCCCATCCTTTATTGTGTGTGCTGGTCAAGTAGGAAGTTGAAATAGTTTTACAAACGAGTTCATTTAAAAGGAATTCTTAAGTAGACTTCAACTCTCTCCCTCTGAGGCGGCTTAATCAGAAAAGTTAGTCTGAGGCGGAGTTGGGAAGAGAATTTGAATAATGTATCCAATTTAATACGCTCTAGTTGTTATCGGAATTTAAATGAAAGTAGATTAAGCTTAAGCGGCTTAATCTGGGTAGTTAGTCGGTATTAGAAGCTGAATTATGATTAGTAAATTTTATTACGCTTCAGCTATTATATGATTTTAATTAAAAGTTGATCTAAATTGGTTTAAATGCAAATGATTTCAATTGCTATTCATATGCTAATTGTTATTAAGAAGTCAACATATGTATTTTTCAAGTATCTTTAAGGAGTTACTAAGCAGAAGTTAGAAGTAAAGCTAATTGCAATTTCAAATTAAGGAACCTTTAAAAACTCACAGATGGGATTTACAAAATGATGTCAAAGGGTTGAAATAGCTTAAAATAGAATAAGAAAGTTTTTAAATGAATTGTTCAAGTACCTTTGAGGAATTTTTAAGCAGAAGTTAGAAGGAAAGCTAAGCCAATTAAAGGTGTGAAATGTTATAGGGACATTCCTTTAAGACCTTACACAAGACGTTCAAAAATTATGTTAAAAAGTTTAAATAGTTTAAAATAGAGTTAGAAAGTTAAAAAACTGTTAACAAAAAGGTACTTTTGAGACGGTAAAATCTTAAATATACAAAGTAACTTCTTAACCATTTAATTTAAAACTTATTTTAAAGTATAAATTAGGAATTTACTTGATAATTTATAATAAAATATAAACTTAAACAGATGCAAAAAAAAAAGATCCCAATTTATATAACTTCTCCACTTAGCCAACAAACAGAAAAAAATCCCAGTTCATAGTTAAAGACTTCCGCACCATTTTGTTTTATTAACTTATAAAAAAATATATATGAAAAAAAGAAACAAAAAAGGAAACCTATAAAGAACTGCCAAATCAGCTTCGTTTCGAGGTCATATATGCCAAAGCAAAAAAGTTAGAAAGAAACAATAAAGACCATTTGACTCGGTGCTCCTTTTGGCCTTATGAAGGCACAGGCACTCTTTCTCTTAGCCAAGTTAGTGAGATTTCTCTCAAGGCTCTCTAACGCCATTCAAGCAACTATTATTCGCAGTTTTGTTAAGAGTTTAGCGAGTCTATTTTCGGGCGGAGCATTCAGCATGGAGCCAGGGGGCAGGCCAGGGAGGCCGGCCAAGGCTATCTGCATTTCAAATGACCAACGCAACAATGAAGGCTGGAAATCAACAAAAGAGGAGTGCCCCTAAAACAAAACAACAGCAAAAAAAGCGAAAAAAATGAAACCCAGCAAAATGGCAAAAAAGCTAAAGGCAGCAGCAGTGGCAGCAACAGCAGAAGCAGTGGCAGTGGCAGTGGCAGCAGTGACAATAACCGAGAAGAGGCAACTGAGAATTGTCGCATGCAGGGTGGGGCTTACACACGCACACACACTACCAAAAAGTGGGAGGCTACTTAAAAACAGCGCACACATGACGTCATTAAGCATATTAAATGAGTCTAAAGCGCGTTTGTTGCTGCACTGGAAAGGAAAAGTGTCAATATATTTTTTGATTTAGAAAAATTTTAGTCAGAGAAAATCGTTTGTACAATTTGGAAGTATTTAAAGATATTTAAATTTTAATTTAAAGTTTTTTTTTTTTAAGTTTACAAAAAAAAATCTCAAAACATGCCTTAACAAAAGGAAATTCCTTGAATTCCAGAAGTAAATATTAGAATTCCTATAATTGTTTCTTAATATAAAACATTTAAATCATATTTAAATCGAAACTCAACTTATAAATAAAAAAAAAGTTGATGAGACTGAAATCACATTTAAAGATATTTAAAAATCAAGAAAAAAGAAAGGGAAAATAATAAAAAATATATTAGAAAGTCTAAAACATTTAATTTTATATTAATACATTATTATATAATTATATATTATTATTTAAAGTATTTAAGGACAAGTTAAAACACTTTTGAGTAACTACATTAACCTTTTAGGAAAATAATTATTTTTCTTTAAAAAATATACGAAATAAGTATCCCTAAGCAAAGTTTTATTTAAGTAAAAATAAATAGATAAAAGAAATAAATATAACTAAAATATATTAAAAAGTCTAAAACATTTATTTTTATATTAAATACATTATTATCTATATTAATTATAGTATTTTAGGACATGTTTAGACTCTTTTAAGTAACAGCTTTAACCTTTTCAGAAAATAATTCTTTGAATCTTTAAATCATTTAAAAATATTCACGAAAAAGTAAGCCCTAAGCTAAGCTTTATTTAAGTAAAAATTATATGTTTAACGATACTTATTTTTGCAATGAAAAGTACTCCAAAAACCCATTAGAGTTTAGGGAATTTATAAACTAATACACAATTACATATACATAATCAGCTATAAAAAACCAATCATAATATAAACACCGATTAAAGTTTTATTTTCTTCCTAAGCTAGAAGCTACCATAATTTTTCATTGAATTCAACCTTCATTTCGAGTGCTCTTCTTATATTTTTTTTCAAGTGTCTCTCGTTGCATGGCGCTTAGAGATGAGCAGCAAAACGGTAAAAGGCCATTAACAAACGCCTAATGGCGCACTTGAGACACTGCCCGGCCAAAGGGGCGTGGTCATGGCAGAAAAAAGGGTTAGGGGATAAAGTTAGGCGAAAAGCTGATAATGCGAACGGATCTGCGGTGGCAGTTCCCCTTAAATGGCCAAGCGGGGAAACCCGTTTTCCACTCAGGCCTTGCCCCCTCGTTTTAACCTTTATCATTTGCTCATTTTGCTGCTGCTGCGCTCGGAAATTGAAATATTAAATATTCATTTAGTGCAAGGAAGAAATCACATATAATCCAATGGCAATGTGTCGCGGTCATATATATATATAAAACAACAAAGCGTGGAGCCCCCCGTCTAATTTATATGTGAAATGATCAACCGAAGGGCAATTTATCAGCATCCCCAAAGTGTGCTGCGGCAAGTGTAAAAAGTAAAAAACAAAAAAAAAAACAACCAACAACTAACAAGCAAACAACAGCAATAACAATTTGTCAAGTACACACAACACACAAAACAGGTGAAAATTGGAATACAAAAAAAAAGAGAGAAAAAATTGAGCCAAAAACTCGCTGGTCTTTAAACGCCTTTGAGCTGCGAAACAAAGGATTATCGCGATGGCAAGGACCACGGAAAAGGAAGTGAAGCTGGCGGCTCTGGAGCCTGCGAAATGGTAAGTTGATGGCTCACATTTACAATCCTGACCCCGGGACACTGACTGTGACGCAAGATATTCTATCTGCTAGAAGGGTCCTGTAAATCAAACACGTGTTAAATTGCCACTTTTTCGAGAAGATATGTCACTTCTTAAGCTTGAAATATAAGGAAAATAGCAAAGGTTGTTCTGGGAAAAGTTGAATATATCCTTTTTATATATTATGTGTATTTTCTTGGATGTTTAAAGTTAACCTTATGAATTAGGAACTTATTCTACAAATTACACACAGAAAAGGTTATGAAAAGCCTTAAGAAAAAAGAGCACATTTTGTATTTTTATTCATTAACAAATTATAAGTTTTAGAACCGTTTTTTTTTTAACATTGGAACCGATAGTAAAATAATAAAACAAAAATGTATTACAAATATATTATAGAAATAATAGGTTTCGTCTCGAGAAATGATGTCTAATTACGATAAAGGACGATAAATGACGTACATGCATCACTTGATAATCGATAATTAAATCGAATTTAAAAAATGAAAGTTTAAAGTATGTTAAAGACATAAAAAAATCAAACTTTAATAATTTCTTGTGTAAATTATAAAGATTTCCTAATAATTTTCCGGCTATTTATTTCGGTTACTTCGGTTATTTCGGTTATTTCCAACCATAACATGAGCCTCAAAAAAACTCTTTAATATAGAACAAAGCTCAATATCTTATATCCTTTATTTACAACAATTTTAATGAAATTTAAAATTTAATAAATAATAAATGCTACAATTCACAAGCCATATTATTAAGTAAACAACATTATATAATCTGAATACAATATGTTCCTTAATTTAACTCAATTTTCGCATAGTTATCCCTGCATCTCCACCTGCATATCCTCGACTCTACTTAACCAATCAATATTATCGAGTTAGCAAACGCGAATTGCGAGTGTGTACGAGAAAGTGTACATGTGTGTGTGCAGGTGTGTATTGCAGAGTGTGTGTTGTCTGAAAAAGCACGTGGAGTTTATAAAATATGCAAAGCAATACATATTTGAACAGTTCGGAGAGAGACGAAGGCGGAGGCGCTCATCCGAGCAAAAGATGAACATGTCGAAGCCAACGGCCATTGCTTTTGTTTTTTACCTGAACACACACACACACGTGTCCCAGGTACATCCTTGTGCGCGAAATACAGCAGATATATATATATATATATATAGTATAGTATACATATGTACCATACGTTTCCGTATTCTATATAAAATTATGTGCTCGCTAAGGATACCATTTGGAGCGTGCTACAAAAAAATCTGCTCTTTACTATACACCTGTGCGTCGTGTGCTTCCTCCTCTCCTCTTGATAATGAAATAATAATCTGTATCACCGGCAAACAAGCATTAACTAAATGGAGGATTAGCTAGCAGAATGCTCTTTGATGAGCTTAATGGAGTTGTGGATGAAGTGAATAAACTGGAAATTGGACGATTTAACGCTTTGAAGTGATGTCAATGGGCGCTTAACGTTTAAGCATTTTGCTATTTGACATTTTAAGAAGCATTTTCCAAGCTTAGTAGCAAATGGTTGTCAGTTAGGGGGAATAGAGGGAAGGATTTTAGGATGAGGATAAAGGGATTAGAAAGAGAAAGGGGTTTAAATACTTTAGTAACTATAAGATTTTTAGGAGAGAAGAAAAGGTTATAAATACTGGAATAACTATACACTTTCTTTTAAGTATTCTTTCGCATTTAGTGACAGCTTATTTCCCTTCAATTTTCTTTCATTTTTAGCATCAACTTATTTCTCTGCGATATTCAAAGTTAAAACTTTAAAGTTTCTGTCTAACAGATAAACTGGTTTTGTGGCCAGGTGCAAAAAGTTTTGACAGGCACACACACAATTTTGTTTATTATTATTTTGCTTTGAACTTGACAAAATAAATAAAGGAAACTTTTGTAATTATCAAGGCATTAATTACCAACTTGTGGGGACAATTTAAGCTTGATTGTAGAAATATTTAAACAATGTTTAGAAAACGAAGAATATATACTTGAAAACAAAAATTAAAGTTACATCTATACCTTAATAATATTATAATTTTAAGAAGCAAGACTTGGTATCTTTTAAAATTTATATGAAAATATTAGCTAGTTAAAGGGTAAATGTTTTAAATGTTTATTTATATAAAAAAATAAGCTAGTTTAAGGTTAAATGTTATATTTATTGAAGTACAATATATCATTAAAGTATGACAAATTTTTCTAAAATAATACTCAAAAAATTAAGCAATTAAGAACAACAATGAAAAACTCTGGCTTAAAATATAAAATATTCTTTCATTGCTTGCGATTTGCTTCATTAGTATTTTATGAAACGTTTATCAAACACCCAATAATTTTCCTAAAATTGCAGATATTATTATAAAAATATATTATAAAAATAGTTTATATGTTAAATGTAATTGATTACCTCTATAAACTCTCCATATACACAAACATAAACAGCCTGGTTGCTAAGCCAACAAAATATTTAATAAATTGTGAAATGCAAACAATGTTGTTCCAACAATTTAATCGTTTTCCCATGAAGCGGGATTTGCATAAATATGTTTCGCTCACAGCCTTTTTCACTCTTTTTTCCCCCCACTCTTGACACTGAGCAACATGAGAGAAATATAAATATTTGCATTCAACAGATTTCATTTCGAATTCTGCCACCCATAAATCCGATGCCTTTGTGGCATTCAAGTCTTTAAGGAGACGTAAACAAGTTAAGAAGTGGGTTTCATTCCATTGTTGTTTTCGGGGGAAATCTGATGCCAAAAACATGTCGAATTTATGCAACCGCCGAGCTACCTTTTGGCCAAAAATAGCTAAAGGCATAAATAGGCTAAATGGCAGCACAGCCGCAGGAGGGAATGTGGAAGGCTTCCTTTGTGGGCCCATGGAGTTGTAATTAAAAGGAAATCCATATTCATTTCGTGTGAGCAAGGAAAGAAAAATAAAGAAAAAAAAAGATTGCTAAAGAGTGGCATGCACGGCGAAGGACGAAGGACGAGGGAAAAAATGGTAAAAATGGCGGAGAGCACGGGGCCGCCCCGAGTGTGTGGCATGTCTCTTTGTGTATTTGTCAGTCTGGCTGGAACGACACCGAAGAATGCTGACAGGAGCATTCCTGCGTCCTGCTTTCGGGTCCTTCTGCTTGGCGTGAGATGGCGACGTGATTCGGAAAATGCCCCAGAATCTCAGTGTACTTTGTGCAAAAGGTAGACGTAAATATTTTAATAAAAAAAAAGAGGAGAAAACTTTAAATATTTAGTATTAAATATCTTTAGAAACAGGAAACAATTACCTCAATTGTATACCTTGAAGACTTCTAAAGATCCATTTAATGATTATTTTAAAATAAGAAAAAACATTTATTTTAATTTTTTAACAATAAAGTAAACATATTGGAAATTTCAAGTCAATCCAAAGGATATTTCTGAAGTTAAGCGCTTTATTGTGATGACGCGTCAGACAAATTGTTGAAATTTAGAAAAAAGCCTCTTTTGCAAATGGTTTCGGAAAAGGAGCTGTGGCAGCTTCAATTTCCTTTATTTTTTTAGTTGAAAAATTCATTCAAACCCTCCTTAAAAATACCATTATATGTTATCATATGATAAAAGTAATACATGTACCAGATTTCTCAGAAATATTTTTTTTTAAAACCATTTTTATTAGATTTTTTATTTTATTATTTACATTGCAGCCTTAATCCTTTGAAGTAAGTATAAAAGCTTTTTTACCTCCAATCCTTAATCCTTCGAAGTAAATTAGCTTTTAATGTTTCAATCTCCTTGACGTCCTTCATCCTGTAGCACACGTAGCCATCTCCAATGCGAACCACTTGCATATCTCGCCTTCGCTCAAAAGCATCGAGGTCTGCCAGGGTTCTGGGTTTGGGTTTGAAATTGGCTGTGGGCCTGGGATGTGGCTCTGGTTTCTGGTTTCTGTCGGCGGCCTATTTTGTGGCCGACGCTTTGCATGTTGCAAACAATTTTCCAGGGCACCAACAGCGACAGCAAAGCGGCAAAATGTTCGTGCGACTAATTTGTGAGAAAAAAAAAAATAAAGGAAGCAGGCAAAAAAAAAAAGCAACAACGCCAACTGGCACGAGACGTTAAAATCAACGGTCCGTGTCCATTAAAACGGGGCCAGAAAGCAGCAGAAAAAAATATACAAGTCGGGGGCTAAAAGCGGCAACTCTCTGCGTTCCTCCTGTTAATGAGAAATAATCACAAACACAAAAAAAGAGAAGGAAACATGGCAAAAGTTGAACAACAGCGAAAAAAAAGGCGGACAAACAGCAGTGTTCCTTAATCCCCCTTATGAACCAGTTGGATATAAGCAAATACTCATGTATATATATACATATGTATATATATACCCGTATAGGGGGGTGAAAACCTTCTGCGACAATCGGTAAACACACAAAGCTAATAAAAAACTGTAAAATATTCAACAATTGGCAAAGCTTTTAAGAGTCCTGCAGACGCCCCGCCAGTTATTGAAATGTAAACCTCGCAATTTTCCTTTTTCCCGGCAGTCAGCGCCAAAAAATATGCTACCCAAAATGCTAAAGAAAGAAAATGGTAGTTCGGGGAAAAGGGAAAGGGAAATGGAATGAGAAGGAAAGTGAAATAAAAGCGGGGGCGGAGACAAATAAGTGGCTCACGTTGAGTAAAAAAATGTAATGGAGAAGAAGAAGCCACAGGAAAGAAAGGAATTCGTTTATGGTTTTATATAAACATTTTTTTATATGGATTTCAAGCGTTTAAGGATCATTGCATAAACGATTTTCCATTGAATTAAGTCGAATTAAAGTCATAACAATATATTATATATTAAAAAAAAAAGGTAATAAACTCCGAGCAAAAACAAGCACACGTAGGCATGCCTCCTTCCAAATCAGGATATAGATAGTTTCCTTAAATATGCCTTCATCATCAATCACAGCCACAACACCTCCACTCCCACTACCTCACCTCCTCTATTATCCTTCCTATTTATGAAGGACGCAACCGCTGTAGACTCCTTTATATAAATAGCCTCCTTCAAGGATCTAACCAGGATTGTGGCCATAAATTACGCACCAAGAATAATACTCCCGCACTTTTGTCTCAAGTACACGTACACAAAAGAACTCGACTGGCTTTGGATAATTCCCTGCTTTTATAATGAGCATAAAGGATAACCACAACAAAGGAGGCAAGGAAGTTGGTTGGCAGCTTACCGACTACGCATAATATTATGATCTATACAAAATTACAAATTAATTAAAATGAATGGCAAACACACAAAACTTTTTCGTGTAGCAAAAAAGCCAAAAACCGGGGGAAAACCAACCAACAAACAAACTAACAAAACAAAACGTAAACATTTCAATTATGTCGCCGCTGCGGCAAAAACTTTTCTCTTGCACGTTTTTTTTTTCGTGCTAATTAAGCTCAATGGGTGCTCTGAGTGGGGAGTCTTCAGTAATTAGCCCGGCAAAAGTCTAAACAAAGCCAGAAACTTGAAAACAAATGAGCCAAGGAAACCCGAAGGTGGCGGGGTGAGCCGAATGGCGGCGGTGGGGGGGGGAAGTACAATGGCAGCAGGCCATTTCCGGTGCGCTCATGTGTGTGCTGTCGTTCCCAGCGCCAGGGGGCGCTCGAGTGTCTCTTACTTCCTTTCGTTCTCTTTCTCACTCTTTTAAGGGTAATTGGTAGATAGGAAGGGTATATTGTCTTTGGGGAAAAGTACTAGGTGTGTACTACGTATAAGCCCACTCGATCTAGACAATTTGTATCATAAGATACGATATGATATAATTTTGAGAAAAATATCGTAAATGATAACTTTTGCCAAATCAAAAAACTATAGTAAAATTTTAAATATAAAAAATTATTTTATTGAACCCTAAAATATCGATATTATTGAAAAAAATTTGATATGATATAAATTAAAGAAAAATATCGTAAATTGTAAATTTTGATATGTCGAAGACTATTGTCAAATTCGGTATATCTAATATAAACATATCAAAATTATCGCATTGAACCTTAAAAATATTATCGAAAAATATGTGAGTTTTCCGATATATCAAATAAAATATCGATTTATAGGACATTAAAACATTTTTACAGTATATTTGTTTACTATTTACTATTTAAATATCATATTATCGTATTTTATCGATGCAATATATTAAACACAATAATGATTTATCGGACATTAAAATATGGAACTTTAATATATTGATACCGTATCGATATTTTTATATTTTCTGCAATCTCTACTTCTGATAACTTTTTTGAGGAAAAATTGTTTTAAAATTCTATATAAAATTCTATAATGAATAAATACATAAATATTTTCTACCCCTAACTTGTTAAAGTATATTTTATTATATTTTCATATATATTATTATATTTTCATAATATAAATACCAGGTACCTCATAGTCGTGACACTCAATTTCTTCATCATTGTGTTGGTGTTTGCAGCAACAGTTTGTTGCTTTGTTTGACTGCTTGTTTGCCAAGACAACGACACGCTTATAAATTTTTAATTAAATTGTTGTTTTCTAGTTTGTCGCCGTTGTTTTTGCTGTTGCTGCCGGTTTCTATCTAGTCGCAGGAAGAACGCATTGATTGTCCCCATTCGTGAATGTCTGTGTCTCTGTGTATGTGTGCACGTGCGTGGGTGTGGCCATATCCTTTGTTTGGAAATTGGTTTGGTATAGATTGTGCAATTGCCTGTCCATATTCGATAGCTGCTTCTCCGGGGCAAATTGAGTTGTTTAACTTGCAATTGAACCGGGATCAAGAGATTAAGTGGTAGAAAGTACGTAAAGGTTAACCTAAGGGAAAGGAAATAGGATTAAAGTGAACTCAGAGTTGAATCAAACTTTAAGCTTGGAATGCTGGAATTTTAGAAGGATATAAAAGATAAAAAATAAACTTATTCAGAATTTTTTTTATATAAAAAATCAAAGAAGAAGCTCATCATTTTTCATTATCCAACACAATAAACCTTCATCAATTGTTAACGTTCCACGCAAGTAGTTTATCCTATGTACACATGTCTAGACCATTAATACCAAATTTATTATGTATTCCCTATCAGGGCTCAGAGCTCAAATACTAAAGCCTGAACCCCATTGAGACCATTTACATGTCTGAACAATTTTTTTGTTCTCTCCCTTCGTAAGGCGACTTCTTGCCTATGACAAATTAACTTATTTAGTTGCGGCACCAGCGGACCTTCATACGAAATAATTTATCAAACTCGTGTATAAATTATTGATGTCCCGAGCGTGTGAGTGTATGACTTGGTATAAGTGCTCAACGCCCACACAATATTTTTCCGAGAAATGAATAAAAATTGTTGTCAGGCTTGTGGTTGGCGTGTAGGCGTTGTGGCAAATGCCAATCACGGGCATTAAGTCGGACGTAAAGGATCGGAGGTG
>VNJR01003045.1:0-11509 GCA_008042585.1 Drosophila punjabiensis | reverse complement strand
GAGGTTGTCAAGGCCACCGCCGCCCCCAGATGATAAGATCTGTGGCAGATCAGACCCCACATCAGCCTTTTCATTATTTATAGTGCAAATTCATTGCACTTGACTACACGTGGCCGATCTGAATTCGGATTAAGTTAGTAACCCTCTAATTTGAATCCATATCACACTGAACCCCGAGGTAATGAAGTTCATTGTCAACGAAATTGAATTTCGCCCTCAAGGTTAATCCGATTTGCGCTATATAGAGGAATAAATTAGTATTAATCACGGGATGGTATAAATTTCACTGATTTTTTCTGTTTAGTCATTACTTAATTTAAATATTCCAAACACGTGATGCTTAAACTACAGAATTCTTTGGAAAATTAAAATAATCAGTGATCATTACCATAACATGATTGACTCACAGTTTTGTAATTTTAACAAGAATTTCCCTTTTTATAAAGAGACCCATAATAAGTTAAAATTGTTTAAATTAATCGTGAGTATCAAAACCTTTACAATTGTTTTTTAAATATAATTAGTAAACGTATTATATGTTTTACAGATATTTTTATTACATACATATGTATATGTTTAATATACCTTTTAATCCGTCCTCCACAAACTCAATGTTTTTCAGCATAAATAACATTGAATTTCGTACCTAAAAAATTGTATTTATTAACTTTTGGTAAGTCTTTTATGTGGTTTCAAACCTCTTTTAATTTTTGCCGCACTTCCACATATTTCATAATTTGGTTACTCAAGTTAATGGTTTAATTTATATTTACTAAGTTTATAGAAAACGTTTTCTATATTATTAGTTTTATTATAAATTATATTTTATAAAAGATTATATAATATCTGAAATAGGGAGTAAATTTTAAAGCCAATTCGGATATAAACATATCGAATAACTCCTTGAAATACTAACTAAACAAACGAGACTTTGTTTTCAGAAGAAAACATCGATAAAACAAAGAGATTCTCAGGAAGTAAAGAAGATAGAAAGGTATCCAGACACACCCCCTCGAAAATGGGGGCCTGCCCCGAGAGCCCAGCTAAAAAGCACCCTGTTTGGCGCACAATCGCCATTACATAATCATAGCCCAATGTCGACGCAACATACATATATAATATATATACTTGTATATATTCGAACCGATTTAGACTCGCGCCACCGTCGAAAAGGAAACCCATCCGTCCAATTCCATCTCTGGGAGGTTGTTGTTGTCAATTGCCAGGCCTCCTCCTCGGCGCGCCAGCTTTCGTTTTTTATTGAATCACTCAACTTGGGGGCCCGAAACAAAACCAGTGCCTGCCATGGCGACAGTTGCCCCAACAGCAGCAGCAGCAGCTCCTCATAGAGCTCATAATGAATTTGAATGGCTGCCAACAATAACTAATACTGACTAAACCAAAGGCGAGCGACTATAGTCAGCCACACGACGGGATCTGAGAGTGCGCTCACGCGATGCGCTATATGTGCGAAAACATATAATGGGTAAATTAGTCGTAGTCGCAGTAATTCTGAGGGCCTCGTGAGAAATATTTCGCAAATTTCGAAATCAGTTGAACACCGTCGCTCGCTGAGATCAGAGAGATCCGGAAAATGTTCCGCAAGTGCCTTGCCAGCCTGGCCCTGGGCCCCGTCGCGACTCCATCTTCGCTTACCGTCGCGATCCCAAGGATCACAGGGATTATTGCTCCTGCAGCTAGTCAGCTGGTCCAGCGACGCAGTGTCCACCAGGTGCCGCTCCAGGGTAGACCACCCAAAATTCTCATCACAGGTCAGTTAAGTCCTCAGTCGACTGCTCCACGTGTCTCCGGGTGTATTTATATAGTAGTACGTATAGATACGCCGCCTAGCAATACGATTTGACGCGTTCCAAGGCTAATTGGTCAGACGACTAACAGCTGGTCGAAAGAAATCCATATGAACTCAATGAACTTCTGAGTTTTCTTTTATTTTTTAGTCTAATTAAATTTTTAAAAGTTATTCGCATAATAGTTTTATTATTTTGTTGTATAAATATTGTTTACTTATGATTTTCTAGGTGGGCTTGGCCAGCTGGGCATAGAGTGCGCTAAGCTAATGCGCTCACAGTACGGCAGCCAGAATGTAATCCTCTCGGACATCGTAAAGCCCAGCCAGGCGATACTAGAGAATGGACCGTACATCTTTGCGGATATTCTGGACTTCAAAGGCCTGCAAAAGATAGTTGTGGACCATCGCATTGACTGGTTGATCCATTTCTCGGCCCTGCTCAGTGCCGTGGGAGAGCAGAATGTGCCCTTGGCAGTGAGGTGAGATTTTAAATTAATAAAGTTTTATGTCCTGAAAATACCAAACCTTTATAAACTGAAATCATATCATTCCTTGTAACAGGGTCAACATTGAGGGTGTACACAATGTCATTGAGCTGGCTAAGCAGTACAAACTTCGCATTTTCGTGCCCAGCACCATTGGAGCCTTTGGCCCCGAAAGTCCCCGAAACCCCACGCCGAATGTTACGGTAGGACACGTTCTCCTCCTCTTTTCATAGCAAAGTTTGTTCGATACTGATTTGTGTTGGATTTTGTTTTCCAGATTCAGCGACCCCGCACTATTTATGGCGTTTCCAAGGTGCACGCCGAACTGATGGGCGAATATTATTACCACAAATTTGGCCTGGACTTCCGGTGCCTGCGCTTCCCCGGTGTTATATCCAGCGATCCGCCAGGCGGTGGCACCACAGGTACGTATGGGCTTTCTACTGAAGCTCACATGCATGTCAATCAAATGGAAAATACCTGCTGCCTTACTTTTCCCAATGAAACTGAAACGGTTTTCTTCAAGAGAGCGCATTTTAAGCCTCATTTAACCCAATTTCTTATCACAATAATGCTTCAAAATATGGTGTAATCAAGGCACAAGACAATGGGCCTCGTATATCCAATCATATATCTGACTAGATCTGGTGACCCATTGTAACTTAAAGGAAAATTATAGGGTTTTTCGTGTATAATTCAAGAGCTTTATTATGATTGCACTTTTCTTAAAGTGCTTTATATTATGCTGAGACTAGAAAGGAAAACAACTTCGGAAAGCCGCAGCTTTTATGCCCTTGCAGTTTGGAATTGAATCGATTCAACCGAGTTTTTCTTTCCCGATCGTTGCTATGAAAGCTATATCTAAGATATAATAGTCTTTGCTGGTACTTACTTTACAAGACAGAAAGTAATCATTCTATTCCAATCTGTTGACTGGGCTGGTATTCATCGTTGATTACTACCTTCGAGGGCAAAGTTGTGTTCTTAGAGTATTCCAGGACTTCTTAGGATTTACATTGTTATAGTGATGAGAGGCTGCTTTGAGTTATCCAGATGAGTTTAGAGTAATCTCTAACTAATGTTAAGGTCGAGTCGCATTTTTGGTCACTGTCACTATTGATCCAAACAACTGGAAAGCCTCCGACGGACTGAGGGAGGTGCAAGGATGGTGCTTCTATTTATAGTCACTGAGTGTGTGGGAAAGAGCAGAGCGAGAAAGAGATGGATAGAGAGAGCTAGAAAGAGATGGAGAGAGACAAACAGTCAGAGATAGAGAGAAAAGGATAAAACGAGAGAGAGAGAGAGACAGAAAAAGGAAGAGAGAGAGATAGAGAAAGGAAGAGAGAGAGGCTATGAAAGAGAAAGATAGAGATGGATAGAGAGGGAAAAATAGAGGCACAGAGGCATGTATAAAAAGAGAGAGAATGAGATATAGCTACAGAGATAGAGTTACAAAAAGATATTTAGAGAAAAATGTAAAGAACAATATGGAAAACAAGAGAGATAGAGAGACACAAAGAAATGTATAAAATAAAGGAGCACAGGCATACAATTAGAAAGAGAGAGAGAGATATAGATACAGAGGCCTGATACAATCATGATACAATTATATCATTTATAGAGGAAGACATAGAGAGCGAGAAAAAAGAAGGAAACATAGCGAGAAAGAGATAGAGAGTGAGAAATAGAGACATTGAAAAAAAGAGCGAGACATATATATATACAAAAAGAGAAAGAACGTGGCATGCAGAGGAAAAAGAGCACCTAATTTTTTTATTTATAATGTTTATACTTTAATCATATATCTTCAGGTATAGTTTTAATTAAAACTGGGATTATAAATATTGTTTTTAGATAGTTGTTAATTATTTTAACCAAATCCTTTCCAGATTATGCCGTTGCCGTTTTCCATGACGCCCTGCGACACGGCAAATACACCTGCTACCTGCGTCCCGATACCCGACTGCCCATGATGTACATTGAGGATTGTTTGCGGTGAGTAAACCTATCAATAAAAATCTAAATACCCTTTAAGAGGGTATCTATCAGCAATTTAACTTTTCCCTGATTTATGGATTGTCATAAGTCGAATAAAAACTATATTATTTCTATTCCAGATCCCTTTTGGAGTTCATGCGTGCGCCAAACGAGCAACTAAAGCGCCGCGTCTACAACGTAACTGCCATGTCCTTTACACCTGAGGAACTGGTGAACGAATTGAGCAAGCATGTGCCCCACCTGCATGTGACCTACAAGCCGGATAGCCGCCAGTTGATCGCTGACTCGTGGCCAGAGGTGTTCGACGACTCGGATGCCCGACGAGACTGGCACTGGCAGCACAAATACGATCTGGGCAATCTGGTGGACTTCATGGTGAAGGATGTCCAGGAGAACTATATCAACGTGGACAACCATGGCAGCCAGCAGCATACGCTGCAGATCTGACGGGGATCAGGAGAGTGCATCTAGCCGAACAGATCGCACAGTCACAGCCGCATCTAGTATTCCTAAGTACTAACTTTCAATTGCATTTATCGCTGCATTTATCTAGTGGATATCAACACATAAACAATGTACACTTTACCTTGCAAAAAATACATTAAGGCTTACATACCTTGAAAATGTGCATCATGTTTTGTTTAAGGGAAGAATAATAATAATGTACAGGATCCTACGACCCTCCATTCATTGCCTACTTTTGGGAGGTAGCTTATCTAAAAACAATCGGTAAAAATATAAATATTAATGTACATAAAACTTACTTTTAGGCTTAATCTGCGATCATTTCATAGGAAAATGTTATATTACAGGCTTGAATGGATATAAAGCCACCTACTTTTGCAGAGGCTCATGCATGTCAATCTGCTGGAAAGTATCTGCTTTGAATTGGTGCCGCCAAAGAGCTCATTTCAAGCCCTATTTCATCCCATTTTCTATCATAAATGCCTCAATTCCATTGTCAATTGAGACTAATAAAAGAGCAAGATAATAGGCATCATTTAAATTACAAATCGGGGGAAGATATGCTTATTTTATGTCACAGTAGGGCTCCGGATACCTTTCAATCCATCTTAAAGAGTAAGTTTCCGCTAATAAAGCCTTATACTTGATTATCTCTACTATGAAGTACATTAAATAGATAGATTGACTATTAAATATATTAAATAATCATTTTAAAACATAACAAACCCCCACTCGAGGCATTAATCAACTCAAATATTGAGCTTTTGGTTGCTTATGACTTTTATTAGAAATCAAAATACTTAGACAAAGCACCTTCTGGTTGTGATATATGCGAGACCTTACGTGGCTACTTAGGTTATAGGCTATTACAATGATCGATTGTACTTGGTTTAGAGGCTACAGGTAACCCTTTGGGCTATTTTGCTTAGATATCAGACTCCTCTGGCCCACCGCCGCTTAGCGTTCGGAAGTGATGCAGGCAACCGCCATGCGTGGCTATATACAAGTCCGCCGCAGCCTCACTGCTGCTGCATTCGGTATTTAATTGAATTTTCTCTAAAGGATCATTTCTTCGCTTTATCTTCAATGGCGGCGGCGATGCTGCTCGCTCTGCGGATTCTGTAAACGAGCGAAAGGCAGAGGTTTGTCTATCAGTTGATGGAGTTTTCATTTCATTTCATATTGTTTGGCTTTTGCTCTGTATAGCTAAGTTTTGTTTTTAGATCTTTCACAAAGTGTTTTCTTAATTTTCAGCTTGTTAAAGTTTAGATAGTCATATACAGAGAAATGTAAAATTATATCTCGGGCTTTCCACTGAAAATCTCAAAAAGAAATCAAAATATATCAGAAGAATACAAGTTATGGTAAATATTACACATTACACAAATATTGCGGAGGAAATTTGAACTTATGGTGATACGGGCTTATACTTATACTATTCTTGTTTTGATATTGCAATACATATCATATAACTTTATATCCAACACTTTGTGAAGGCTCTATGCAATCGAACTAAGCCGGTTTATCATTTTCCTAAACTTTATATTGCTTTCGTAATAATTGATTGTATTGATTGCTTTGTAACGATTCATATTTAAAGTTTAGTTAAGTATTTTTCACTGCTTTCAGTTATTAAGTACATGTGCAAACTAACGTGTTAAATTTTCTAGTTTCCTTTGAGTTAGTTTTTGTTTTGTACAATATAGGATGATCATTAAGAATACATATTCATTGATTCGTTTGCAGTGTTTTGTTATTTTTACAAATATCTTTTAATTTCTATTGTTAATTTTCGATTTTCATTGTTTGGTTTGTGTTAGGTATTGCGTTTTGCGATTTATATATGTAAATCCAAGTGTTTGCTTATGAGTAATGGGCGAAATTTATGGATACAAATAAAGAGAGAGACGCGTCCTCGCTCGGTGAACGGTTGCATGTGTGTTTCTTGTGCGTTCTTCAATGGAAATATACATGTTCACTCTCAGCTATATACATATATGTATATCTTATTTTCCCTAAATCATGTGCGACATCATGCAACGACTCACATCACGGTTAGCGCGATGCAAATGACCTTGATAATGCTGGTAGATGCGTTGAGGTTGCTGCTGCTGCTGCTGCTGATGATGATGATGTTGCTGCTGCTGCTGCTGAGGATGTTGTTGCTGTTGGTGTGGAAAACTGGGCTCTGATTCCATCATCATGCCGCCGCCGTTGGCCTGCATCTCGTAATCCATCAAACAGGCCTGTGTTCCAATTATCTGTGTGGCAGGCAGGGAAAAGAAATCTGCAAGACGAAGACAGGAAACATGATTAATAAGTGCAAAAATACAGAAAAAGAAGTAAAATAAATAATTTTATAAAGAATTATGACATCTACATGGGGAACAAGACTACAAACTGTTTTTTAAATGAATTGTATTCTTATATTCCACCTTTTTTTCAGTGGTTTACCACTGCAAGCGCAACACGTTGACGCTGCCGCCTGCTATCGATATTTGCCCCAATTACCGATCGTTTATTTATAACCAATTCGAAGCAGAGCAGCGAGTTGCCGCCGTTGTCAATTCTTATCTCCGAGTAGTTTTTTTACTTTTTCGTTTATTGTGTGTTTGCATTTGTGCTGATAAGGCTAGCATTAGCTTGGGGGCAACTGCTAAGGTAGAAATTTATTAACAAGTCGAAACTGCGAATACCTTATTATTATTTACAAGCAAATAAATGCATTAAAATGTAGGTATTTAGCTGGAACCATAGAATTAAATATTAACAAATAATAATACTGATACATTTCTAGACTCTAGACTTAATATAAAAATGGGATGAAGTAAGATTTGTCAGAGACTGAAACAAGGTGTTATTCCATCCATATGTATGTACATATGTGTATGCACATATTGATTTAAATTTGATGGAAAAACACACCACCTTCTTCCTTTTTCTCTCCTTTAAACAAACACATTTTAAAAAGGAAAAGGAAAATACAGACAAGAGGCAGCCTCCATCTCGAAAGCTCCCTACAATGTACATATGCATATTTTTACATTCCCCCAACTCAGCGAAGCCGTGTGTTTAGCCGAGATGACTGTCAGAGGCCGGTTTGCCTTTGCCTCAAACTAAGCTTATTGTCAAGAGCTTAACGTCCCGCGAGAGAGCGGTGGATTCCATATTTTGACGATAGCAGAAATCGCACCGTATTAAATGGAAACTGATAACACGGGTCACAGCGCACACAGACACCGAAAAAAAAAGACTTTCGGGAGAAGAGGGGAGCAAGGTCAACAGACAATTTTGTAAATTCACAACCTTTACGACACTTTTCACGCAACGCCAATTAAATGTGCGCAAAGCTTACGACCCCAAGGTCAACTGATTACAAACCCAAATTACGGCCAAGAGTTACACTTAATATATTAATAAATATTAAGTAGGTAAATGTAGTTAAAACACCTAAAGATTAGCCAAGACAACCTAACAAAATAAATATTACAGATAAATACAAGTAGTAATCATTTTCAAATAAAAAACTAGATATAATCTCGCTGTATATGTATGTACATATGTATTACTCACCATTGCAATACTGTGCAGCGAGATCCGCGTCATCGTAACGACACCGCTTGGTGTACACCGGCTGGTCCATATCGACGCCGCCGCCTCCTCCGCAATCGCCATGCGGATTCAGGCGCTTCTTGCAGCGCAGCCCCTCCAGTGGCAGGACTTCCGGCGTCGGCTGCCCATCTGTGGGGCTGTTATTGTTATTGGCATCGCTGATGAAGCCCACGGCTCGCGGATTGAAGGGATCCAGGTGGGGGCGAAGGCTGCCGGTTTCAAAACCGGCGGCAGCGGCCGACGACGGTTCGCTACCATGTGCCCAGCACTCGAAATTTGTCAAAACCATGGCGCTGCGCTGCAGTGGAAATTTCCCAACGAACCCAATATGTATTGAGAGAGAAAAAAAAACGCGCGTCTCAACTGTACGAAAGCGTGCGGCTAACTGCAGGCTCAGTTAATTACCGCCGAATATATGCAGCAATTGGCAATGGCTGAAATAAATTTAATTAACACACGCAAACGGTGCGGCGAGCAATCGGCCAAATGACTGCGATGACGGCAACTGTTAAAAATAAACCAATAAGCAAGTTTTTACATTTTGCCGCGTGCGCCTTTTGATTCGCGTCTTCGTCGCTTGCTTTGTTTTCCCTTTCGCTTCAGTGTGGCCGCAGCGGCAGTGTCGCAATAAGCCATTTAGGTCGAGGGAAACATACCAAAATATACTAAAAACGGTTTTGATTGAACAGCAGCGGTCATGATACAATTATTTAAGGTAGTCTCGTCTACTTACAAATCTAAATTGTATCATATTTGCTGTACACAAATTTTTTAAACAAGTTTTAATCAATTTTTTGATGAATATGTTTTAAGCTTCAGCTGAATCCTAAAAAAATAATGAACAAAATGCAATGTTTTGTTGTCTTGAAATCTCTATGTTATTTTTATTAAATAAATTTCTTAAATAATACATAAATTACAAGAAAATCGATAATTTAAAACATTGAACGTTTTAAAAATATATTAAAAATAAAATGTTAAAGTAAAAATTTAAAAAATACAAAAAATGTTTGCAAAACGGATCTCTCATTATAAATATTTTAAAAGTATAGTCATTTATATATATTTAAATTATTATTTGATTACAAAATCTTTAAGCTATAATACAATTGCATTTAATAAAACTTAAAAACCAATAAATAAAAATACTTTAAATAAACGAAAAATATATAAATAATAAATAAAATACGAAAAAAGTTTGGCAATTTTTAATATTGGTATTTGCAGTATATTTTGGTATATTCGTATGGATAAACGGTAATACTATTTTATCATGTGATTTTTGTGATTTGTCAAATATTTCTGATAACCGAATGGCAGGCCAAAGCAAAAACAGAAATTGAAAGAAATTATTACTTATTTTAATTAAGTTTACATTAAATAACTTGGAAAATGTCGAATAAGACGAAGAAGACCGGTGGCGGCAATGGAGGCCCTACGAAACAAACACGCCAGCAGTCACAGGTAACATCCCGAATCGCCCCCATTTGCCGGCTGGCCTAATCCCTTGTTTATTTTCTTCGCAAGGACTCGCATGACTACAGCTCCTTCAAGACCGTGCTCTTCTACTGCATGCTCATCGTGTTCCTGCCAGTGCTGACTTTCTTCCTCCTCAAGGGCTTTGTTCTCGACCAATTCTTCAGCATTTCCGAAGTCAAAGTGAACATAGCATCGGCCGTGGGTGCCGTTGTTGCGCTGCACATCGCCTTAGGACTGTATATCTACCGGGCGTACTTCGGAGCATCCGGCTCCAAGGCCACCAAGGCGGACTAATCCTCATCTACCGGACTGTTTGTTTTCCCATTTCCATTAATCATAAGTCGGAAAAGCACTCTTGTACATACATACTACATATAAATGCGGTTGTTTACATGTCAGCGAGGGAGGAGAAAGTCGTCGCGCCTGTGTAACCATTTGTAATCGTTTTCCATTGCATAAGTTTCGATAACAGCGTGTGGAAAACGTGTGTTTAGTGTTTTGTGTGCTTAGTTTATATTAAAAAAGAGAGACTAAAAATTATTCAAATGCGTGTGCTGTTGAGGAATTACTCTATAATGGAGGCGGTCAAGCGTTTATTGCCGCGGCCGCGAAAGAAAATCTACAACCTAGGCGCTTGCTTCGAGCTGGTGGATATCCCAAAGGTTAGAGGTGGGAAAGATGTATCAAATATTTTCAAGGAATATGTATAACTTATGCAAAGGAGTGCAAAGGGGTCGAATTTGTGTGCGCACTTTTACTCTGGAAAACAGTTACAAATGATAAGTAAAAATGTATTTACGGAGACATACAAATATTTGTATTAAATCTAAACATTTCTAAGGATCGTATAAAGTATTATTATAAAAGTTTAAATCATTCTTTTGCCCAATAAAATTAAATTCAAATTACATATTCCTAAACCCCCTTTAAGTATATTTTTTCACACGCCACTGAACTTGTCTATCGTGCTGCCACCTGTTTATGCCGGGCGTTGCCACCTGGCCCTTACTGTTCCACAGCTGTTGCTGCTCGCAATTTGTTTTTTTGTTCTTTCTGCTTGTTTCTCAAATTCTTGAACCGAAAGAATTCGTGTGAAATGATACATTACTAGCCGTGGCCAGAGATTTCCCAACATCGCATGCTGCTACCGTCCAGCGCGGTACCGTGCCGCAGGCGTACCTCTTTGGAATTCGGCGCACCTGGCGATATATTGATTTAAACCACCTGTTGTTGTTAGTTCGGGCGCAGCAGCACTCCCACCCATAAAGCCACAATATACTCACGCCACGTAGTCTTAGTCAGAATGCTGCAACGTTTGCCAGCCAAAATGTGGACGCTCTGCCTTCAGGCAGCTTTGATGGCCACCTTGGCCCGGAGTTCCGTCTCCCAGCGTGATAACCTGGTCGGACGATCTCAGGTGCTGCTGCCGTTAAGAACATCTTGCCAGCTGTCCACTAAATGCCACTTTTCCTCTTTTATATCCGCAGATATCCTACAATCCCAGCGAGCTGTCCGAGTCAAAGTTCCTTGAGTATAGCAACCTTTCGGATAAACTGCACTTGCGGGAGGCCCTCGGCAACATCATGGTACCACGGGTCGTGGGATCCAAAAACCACAGCATTGTGCGAGAGTACATAGTCGAGAGTCTGAGGGATCTGGA
>VNJR01003044.1:0-31046 GCA_008042585.1 Drosophila punjabiensis | reverse complement strand
TCGGCAGCAAGGCAAATGTATATTTTTGTATGCATTATGCATTGGCAATATTTGTTGCAGATCAGGTTAGAAAATTTCTCAAATCTTCACTGAAGAATTTGAAAACAGCTTTAAGCCAGTTGCGCCTTGGTATTAGAAAAATGTATTTATACATATTTCTTTTGTTGAATTATAATACCTTAAGAAAATATAAAAAAAATGTGAGAGTCTCGGCTTAAGGTTGAAAACTTCGTAGTTATTGTTATAATATAACATCCAAGTTCCCAACGTATTGACGAGCCGTTACAATTTGAATTTTGAATTACCAGGGCTCCAACATAGCAGAATTTTGGGTCAAAAGTAAGTTCAGAAAAAGCATTATAGCTGGCGAACCTGAGGTGCCACGTTGGTGACCCTTTTTCCAAATTGAAGAAAAAAGATGAGGCTTTCATTTAAGCCTAAAACCAGCTCTGGGGCACGTAAGGTTTTCGCGTTATTAGGCTTTGAAAAGTGCCAAAAAGGGCACTTTTTCATACTTTGACCGCGATTTTCTCAAAATTGGTACGATATGGAAACTTTTGGTTTTCGGATCAGCAATGTACAGACCAAGATCTTTCAGAATCTGTCGCGTTTATTCTCCGGGTTTTTTCTTGTCGACCTGTGTTATAGAGCCCTTAATATACATCTTTAGCCAACTTATTCTGAGTTTTTGCAAAACCAAGACTTCATGAAATTCGCAACATAAACGGGGTTACACACATAAGCACACACACACACACACACACAGTAACAGGGAAAAGTTATGTAGTGTTCTGCGCCATGTTCCTTGGGATACCTTCCTCCGTTTGGGTTTTCCTTCTCCATTTTTTTTTTTATTTTGCTCCGTTTTTGCTTGTTTTGGGTTACTTTGAATTTAATGGAAAATTTATTGACGACATGCCGCTTAGTCGTTTGACTTGGACTTTTGCCTTTGCCTCTGGCGCACCCCATATCCCCTCGACCCCGCCCACAATTTCACCATTTCCTGGCACCGCCCCCACCCCCCACCCACCCTCTGCTCCGTCATGTGTGCAAAGTTTTCGCATTCGGTTTGCTCCGGCGCCGGGCCTCATGAACTTGCCCATGCCCTGCACTCGGAGCGATTCTTCCAAGCAATTGGGGATAAATAGTTGATGATTGTATGTGGTCGTGGTGGAGGAGGGTTGGCAGGTTGGCGGGTTGGCATGGGCACGCCGGAGGAGGATCTGGCAAGGAGGGGCCTGATGAATGAGGGATGACCGCTGCTGAATGTGTCTCGGATTGATTGATTGTCCCTTGCAATCCAATATGTTGCAGGGAATCGTTTTCTGCGGGTGGCTCTCTCTCAGACTCACAGTAATCGCTGGCCATTTGCAAGTATTTGATTTCAGGATATTGGCGAAACTACGGTGCATTCCGTTCACCGCTTGACAATTTTTCTCAATATAAAATTGAATTAGATAAGGACATTTTCTGAGATGATTTTGTCATAGAAATCGGTAGATATCAAAGTCTCTGACTCTTTAAATAAACTTTCAGGAGAAATGTTGGTATAGTTCTTTATATTAAACATTATTTATTCATTTGAATTTTGTAAAAATGCTTCATGTTTTCATTTATTATAGTAAAATATATGTAAAATATAGAGTTCCTTCCAAACATGTTACTTTCTTTTCATCCAATTTATTTTTATAGGAATTTATTAGAAACATTTTACACAGCTCCAGGCGCTTTTATTAATTCAATTTAAATTTTTCATTACAATACTAACTATTTTAGGTAGTTTATAATTTATTTAAGAGCATAGGAATTTTATTTACTATTGTATTTTACAATTTTACGTAGTTTATAATTTATTTAAGAGCTTCGGTATTTATTTTCCATATTTACAACAAATAATCAAGTTAGATAATGCATTCTGTAAAAATTTTCAAATATTTTATTATGAAATATTTAGTTGTTTATACAAAACCCATACAAAATAGTTGAGTTTTTGTTTTTAAATTTTACATGCTGGCTCTGATGTTTATGACTCTTTTTTACGAATTAAAGCATCAATAGCATGAAAAATCAATATTCTAATGCTTTAAAATGCGAATAAGTAAAAGCTTTCCTTTACGAGCAACAACTGTTAAAATTTGTAATGGCCAGCACACATATGGTTTTTTTTTTTTTTTGTCCAACATCAAACGAAAAACTTTACATTTTTTATTTGAATTTGTCGAGGAGGGAGCTCCTGAAATGGCTATATTAAAAACGTGGGAACGCGGCAGGTGGCCGTCGGATGATGACGATGATGTTGATGATGAGGGTGGTATATATTTCTAGGAACAAAACAAATACCGCCAGGTGAGTCCTGAATTTGTCGTCTAATTTGCCGGCTCAAAGCCAAAAATCTTTCATCATGAGATAGGCACCCGCCGTCGCCTATCAAGTCATGCCTTTGACTTGTTCACTTACAATAAATTAGAATTATAACCTCGCTTAGGCCAAATCAACGACGCAATAACCTCGCAATAGCCAGGCTACATGCAAGAGGACAATTCAGGAATCCGGGGGGAGGGGGCTTCCGGGGGGGAGCGACAGCAACCCCCAAAAGGCGTAGAGCATTTTGCCGAAAATAAAACATTCACAAAAGCCAGGGCAAGGGGTAGTTATCCTGGCTGGCAGCAGCTACTGCCTGACGCCACAATCCTCACAGGAATCGTGCCGCGGAAGACCGAAAAACTTTTCTCGCGTGTTTTACCAACTTTAATATTTCATGTTGCTGATTTTCTTTATGGGATTTGGCCGTGGAAATCCCGGGGACAAACACCCGAACCTGAACACCCGAGACCCGGGACCGGGACCGGGACTGGAGACCCATACTCACACCCACACCTACACCCAATCTCAACCCCTTGAAACTCAACAAGTTTTTTTTTCGTGTGCCGTACTTCCCGTTGAGAGTCTTGAAAGACCTTTGGAGTGGAATGCGGACACGCCTGCCATGTTACGCCATTAGTTTATGATTATTGCCTAAAGTTTTGCGGGTTTCCCAGTGGAGTTTTAGCTCGCACTTGGCATCAGTGTTGCCAAAAAGTGGCCCCAGTCAATAGAAAAATGCTTAAAAACGAGAAGGTGCTTTTGAAAAACTTTTTCAAATTAAAAATTAAATATCCTTATTTCTATAAAAGAACAAATTTATATTACTATTTCATAAAGGAAACTTTTTATTACATTATTATATAAATATAAACCTAATTTAGCTCTTTCTTTTAATGATTTAAGTTCTTGGAAAAATATCCCCAAAAAAGCAACACTGCTGGCAATATGTTAGGTAAACTACCGAAAAAAAGGACGACACAACTCACCTGTTGTCGGCTCCTTGGTCAGTGTCAGTCCATTGTGGTCGGTTAGCAGCAGCAGCAGGATCTCAATCAGTTGAATCACAAAGAGGCGTCGATTGTAAAACAAAAACATTGCAATCCAACGTTGGTTTGTCACCGATATCGGGGCCGGGGCTCCTTTCCCTTGGCCCAACCGCGATTGTAATTAAATATTTATATATATTTATATGGTATATATCTCTTATTTTCCGGTCGCGATTATTGGAACGGTAACGAACTCTTCACGCTGGCAGTCAATTCTATTACCAGGAGCATTTTCCCATTGCTGCTCTCTCTCTCACACACGGCGATGTTTGGCTTTCGGAAATGGACGGAAATGGGGGAGAAATCAAATCACCGAATTTTATTTACTAATCTAATGCACACACCCGCGCACGCACCCACCCACACACACACACAGACACACACACAGCCTTGGTAGCACACACAAAAGTATGCTAATATATTTCGGGCACACGCATAAATATTTTACGCGAGCAACAGTGCGTATACGTAATTTGTTTAATAGTCCGCACAAACATGCCGCCAAACACGATGGCCCGGCGCCAATGTCATTTGTTGTCAGCGCTCAAATCGGGAAATTGATGGAAGTATGAAGCGTTTTCACGGCGGAACTCAGTCTAAGGGTATGATTTTTGGGATGGAGAAAAGCACAGTCAAGCCTGCCATTTGGGGGATGAAATTGTTTAAAAATCAATTTTACAAAAGAAAAGAGCATTCAAAAACATTCGATAAGGATTAGCCCATACAAATAAGACCATAAAATTGGAAACTCATGCATTTCCTATGTAAAAATGACATAAAATATTATTCGTTGATGCTAAATGCTAGTATGTGCGAACTTCCAATCAAAGGAAATAAAGTTTTACAAGGGAAAGTTTAGGTCTAAAGTTGTTTTTAATATTCCATGATTTACTTGATTACACTTTAGAAGCTATAAAGTTGTAGAAAGTTTTTCCAAAAGCCAACCAAAAGTTGGCTCCCTGGGTCTGGACTGTTTTCCAAATTAAAGTTATGTTGTTTCTAAGCTTCTATTGAAGGTAGTTTGCATGAAGTTTGAACTTAATAATTGTTTCAAATATTCTATATGAGATAGCAAGGTACTTTAAGTACTTAATATTTCATTTATAAAAGCCAATTTAGTATATTTTTATAGAATTAAGAAAACATTATACTTTAATTAAATTATAATAATTACAGGCACAGAAAATCCTTAAACAAAAAAAGTGTATTAGAGGTATGAAAACATAAAAGATTCCTTATTCAATCAAAAGTGTCATTTCTAGTCCAGTAATAACTTCTTCTGAGAAGCCTTTCAACATGTTTCTATCTCAGCTCCATTCACCGCTAATTTAACATCCTCTCTCATCCTTTAATCGGCATTAAATTTGTACAGGCTTTTTGAGAGTGTGTGTTCAGATTTAAGCTGCCATAAATTTGCAGATTCTTCTGCTCAGATTCTTTGCTTTCTCGCATTTTCCATTACGCACGCATCACCATAATAATAATAGTAGTAATAATAATAATGATGATGCTGAGATGCTGATGACGGTGATGATGCCACATAAAAGGCGACGGGGCACATTTCAATTCCACAAAAGGCGCGTGTATCTCCAAGATACATTTCTATCTCGAGTGCGCGAATTCGCGCGGCAAACCAAAGCTCGCAAAACAAAAAACCAAAAAAAAAAACTCGCATAAATGAATGCTAAAATATATTTCGGCGGCGTCGCCATTACTATTATATATTTTGTTGTTGTTGTTCCTATTGCTATTGCTTTTTCAACTATCAAAGGCTTTGGCAAAAAGAGTGCAAAAAAAGTAATGCAAAGTAAAGTAAAGTAAAGCTCGGAATGTCGTAGCACAGACGAAGTTTTTATACACTGAGACAGACGCATTTTTTAAATGGAAAATTCTAGAATCTAGATCTTAGAATAACATTAAACTTGATTTAAAAAATGTATCTATCTTAGGTATAAAACATACAAGGGTTTTGTGAGAAAAAGGAAATATGCCCAGGTTTTCTAGATTCTAGGATCTAAAAGGAAGCCACCTCTTCCATTTTTACCTCTTCATTGACCTATTCTGCTCTATTTCGTTATCTAGAGTTGGGAATTCTAGGGCAACGCAAGCGGAAGAGTCGATACTTAGGAGTTTAATTCAGAAATAATTACAATTTAAGTATTTTATCAATAATATATTAATTTTTGTTATAAAAAAAAAAAAAAAAAAAAAATATCAAGCATTATTTGTATAGTGTTTATTTTTAATAATAATTATTTTTAATAGTAAATTAATAGACTATAAGAACCATTTCTTCAATAAAGCGAATTTGTTTTTGTAGATTTCGACAGACTGCATATAACGTTTAAATAATAATATTCTTTTATATTATAATTTCTGTTTAGTATCTAAACACCAAGATAACACTTAAATTGTTTTATAAAATCTAATGTACTACACGAAAGATACAGTATCTCAACTTTAATTTCTAATAGAAATTTTCTATAATAATATATTTCTGTGAATATATTTATTTTTCGCTGTGTGCACGTATGACAATTGCTTTTTTTTGTTGGCTTTGCGAGAGCAGAAACAAAACAGAAAAAAAAAGATTCAATAAATCAAAAGAAAAATGCAAAAAGTGCTTGGCGAATTTTAAGCTTCGCTTTTTTGCTGCCGGCGAATGTTTTGTATACAGTTGCGTTTATTTGTTTACAGCCCAGCGAGTTGGCCGCTTTGTTTACAACTTTTTGTATTTTACTTTTCTTTTTTTTTATTTTCTTTTTTTGTGAAAATAAAAAATACCGACATATATAAATTTCAGCTGTGGCTGAAAAAGTTTTGGTAAAATAAAACCGAAAATTGGGAGATAAGCAAAAAAGCGGCGAGGAGCTGCTGAGCGGAAATCATATTGGGGTAGTTGTTGTTATATAAAACAAATTGTATGCGAATTTTTGCACAAGACACAGCGGCCGCACACAGACACACACGCACACCGGCACACACTGGCAAGGAATCAGGCGCTCAGCATGGATAACAGTGAGCGAAGCGGAGGGGGTGGGAGTTGGAGGAGGCGAAGCCAGAGGAAGCAAGGAGAACAAACGAATTTCAACGACGCAAATTTCGATTTCCTCGAAATTTCTACCTTCTATTATGCTCGCTCTGCTCCTTCGTCTTCCTCTGCTTCTTCTTGCCTCGTTGCTTCTTCCAGCATCATATACATTTTGTTTGCGAAAAATAAACGCAAAAAAACGAGGAAAAAACACAGAAGAAGAAGCAACAGCAGCGCAGCTTACTAAGCTTTTGCTGCCGGCGTCTCTGCTGCTGCTGCCGCTTGCTCCTTGTTTTTGCTACGCTCTTGCTGTGGTTTTTGCTTTTTGCCTTTTCTTTGGGCTCATGCATTAACTACTGTACTTGTACTTGTTGTCTTTTCTTTTGTTTTGTTTTCTATTCCTTCATCCTTTCTGGCTGGCTTTGTTTGTTTGGAATTCGGCAGTTTTTAAGTATTTTTTGCCACCCCCACACGGGCACACAAAGCCTCTCGCAAGCCCACACACACACACACACGCACGCACTCCACGCACTTTTAGTCTCTTTTTCGGCTGCTTCTTCTTCGCTGCCGTCTTGTTATTCTCTCTTTGTTGTATTATGTCATAATTTATTTTCACACAGGACTAAACAATGCCGGAATTTGCACAATTGATAAAGCCAATGAATCACATTTCGTTTTCATTAGCCTCTTTCTCGCTCGCTCTCTCTCCTTCTGTCCGCCGTTACTTCTCTCTTTCCGGCTGCACCGGCTCCGGCTCCTGTTGCCTCCACCGCCCCTCCACCTTCACCGCCACTGCCTTTGTTGTCTTTTTTGCATTTCCGTTTTACGTTTGTGTTTCTCTCGCACTCACGCACACAGCCACTCGCACACACGCACTCGTACATAAATTACGCGCACAATTCAATATTGGAGCTGCAATTATTGTTGTTGTTCAGCTTGTTTAATTTTTGTTTGTTGCACACACAACCACACAGAATATCGCAAATTCGCAAGCGCCGGCGAGGGCGAAAATTACTCGAGAAACGCGCCGCAAACACGCAAAGCGGAGCAAACACGTCCAAACAGTTTGCCCGACGCGTCCAAACTTGAGAATGCGAATGAATGCGAACGTCGACAAATAAAAAAAAAACCATTCAAAAAACGAGATTTACCCGCCGAGCTTCGGGTCTGTTAACCGCTCAATGTCCCAGCGTTGCCAGTTTAGCTTTTTGCCCGCTGAATGGCGGCTTTCAAAAGCTTTTTTTTAAAGCAACTTGGACGTTATTTTAGTTTTTAAAAATATCTTCATTCTTTGCTAAGTCACAATTAAATACTTTGTCTAATTATTGACAAAAAACCATTGATATGCAAAAATATCATTACATTTTTATCTAGTTCTACTATGAATCGAGTTTTATACTATAAGAATCGCAAGTTGCAAAACTGTAAAGCAACCTAATACCACTTTTTTAAACTTTTAAGTGGAAATATCTTTAGATTAGATTTAGATTTTTTTAATTAAGCCGGCGTGTGAAATACATAAATATAAAATATTAAGAACAAGTGAAATTAAATTACAAATATAACTTACATAAACAAACAAAAATTATTTTCATAGCAAAAAAAATGTAAGTTTAATTAGTTTTTGATTTATTATTGATAGTTTTAAAAACTAAATATAAAAATAAATTTATAATTTCAGAAACACATTTCAAGTTAACAGTGGGAGAGCTTTACATAACCGGTTAAAAGAGCGGGCGCGAGAACATGAACATTCTTTCTCACCAAAGCTTTGTAAACGCGACGCCGGCCGAGGCAGAGGCTGCGCAGCCAGCAGTGGCGAGCTTCCATTTTGCCGGCGACGGCAACTTTTGTTTTTGTTTGCGACGCACAGAGCCGAAATTTCAATGGCAGCCGCGGCGTCGACAGCAGCAGCGCAAAAGCTCTCCTCGGGCTTATGAATGAGTTGAAAGCGAAGGCGCAAAAACAAATACCAAAAAAGAATAAAGGAAAGTAAAAGAGGAAACAGATGGAATACGAAAAGATACAAATTAAACAGACAAATTAAATACATTTTTAAATGGATAATAAGTAAAAAATTAAAATACTTTCAAGGAAACAGCTAAGGCAAGTTGTGTGGGTGGCATAGCAGGCAGTTTTTTGTCAGGTGACAACATCAAAAGACGAGCTTCTTCGCGTTTAAAATTAAAAGTAAGTACAAAAATAAGCAAATACATTAAAGTCTGTCTTTATTTAACGCTCGCTTTTACATAGAATTAGGTGGCGTGGTTTTTACAATTTGCATTTCGTGAAAAAAGGTGACTGGAACCCCGAAACTGATTCGCTTCGGTCCATGGCTCAACTACTGGCTACTGATTAGGATACTTCCTCCGACTAATCCGTGTCGGAGCGCGCCGATGTCTTTTTGGATTTTTTATGTTTGCGCTTCTTGTCGCGATGCCGGTCCTCCGGGCTGGACTCGCGCTTGCTCCGAGTGCTGGGCTCTGCCTTGGTCTCATTTCCGCCTGCCTCGTCGGCTCCGGTTCCGCCTTCAACCCGCTCCTCGTCCTGTAGCTTCTTCAGGGTCTCGGCCTTCAGGCGCTCCAGCTCGTTGAGCTCCCGTGTGGTGCGCTCCTTCTCCAGCTCATCGTCGCGCAGCTTCTCAGCCCGACGCTCCTCCTCCTGGGCAATCTCCTTGCGGCGCTCCTCCTCCCGCTCGATCTCCTTGCGCATGTGTTCCTTGAGCAGCAGCGCGGCCTCGGCCCGCTTCTGCATCTTCTCCCGGGCCGCCTTGTCCCGATCCTCGTCCAGGGGCAGGGCAGAGGTGAGCTTCGGCTCCGGGCTGCGTGAGCGGCGGCGGCGGGAGCGACTCGTTGAGGGACTGCGACTGCGCGATGAGCTGTGGCGGCGTCCACGACTACGGCTGCGCCGGTTGTCCGGCGACTCGTGCCGCCTTCTGCCCGGAGAATTCTGTCGTCGACGGCCGGATGAGTCCTGGCGCCTTCTAGCAGGCGAATCCTTGCGCCTTCTGTCAGGGGAGTCCTGCCGCTTTTTGCCTACTGAATCCTGACGCCTACCGCCCGGAGAATCTTGTCTTTTGCCAGGTGAATCCTGTCGCCTTCCCCTGGGCGAGTTGCGACGCTTTCTGTTTGGAGAGTCGTCTCGGTTTTGGCTAAGCGAACGCTGCCTCTTCTTGCCATGAGAGTCCTCGCGCCTTCCCCGGGGTGAATCCTCTCGCTTTTTGACTGGGGAGTTCTTGCGTTTTTTATTGGGTGATTCATCCCGATGATTTCCCTGGGAATCGCCTCGCTTTTTATTTGAAGACTCTTCCCTCTTCCTGTCATTGGAGTCGGCACGTTTCTTTCCCGGCGAATCCTGACGCTTTCTGCCTGCCGGCGAATCCTGCCTGCGACCACGACTGCGAGAACGCTGCGTACGCCGTCGGTCGCCGCTGGGAGAGCCCCTTCCACGAACTGGCGACAAGGGGAAACGATTGCGATACTCATTGTCCTGAGAACGCGAGCGGCGGCGACGATCCCGATCCGCAAACGGATTGCGGCGGTTGCGATTTAACTGGCTCTGACTCTGGCCGTGATTCTGGCTGGGATTCTGCCCAGGACGCCGGGCGGGCGAGCGCTGCTGGCGGCGTGCGGGCGAGTGACGACGTGCTGGGGAAGTGGAGCGACTGTGCTTGGCCCTGGACTTATCGTCGGGCTTGCGATCCTCGCGCTTGGAATTTCGATCCCTGCTGGTCGAAGCTTCCACCTTGCTCTGCGGCTTGCTGGGCGACTTCACCTTCTCCTGCTCTCGCTCGGATTCCGATTCACTGTCCGTCTGCTGCTCGTAGTCCAAAGCATTCATGTCCATCGACTTGCGTCGCTTGACAGGACTCCCGTCCTTCGGTTTTTCCTTCTCGCTGGCATTATCTCTTTCTTTATCCTTTGCCCTGCTGCGCTCTGATGTGTCCTTTGACTTGGATTTCTGGCCTGGCGAGGATTTATCCGGCGTGACTTGGCCGCCATAAGAGCTGGCATTGGAAGTCTCAAAAAATGCCACATTTTTTAGATTTTTGGTGGCCTCCTCGTGGCGACGCTTGCGCTCATTCTCGCGCCGCTTCACCTCCTCCTCACGCATCTTGCTCTCCTCCTCGAGACGCTCCAGATCGGACAGCTTGATGGTGCGCTTCTGGGCATGCTTCCAGTGGGGTGGCGTTGTGCTCTTTGAACGACTGCGTGAGGGTGTGCGGAAGCGCTGATAGTTGAGTTTAAAATTAGGTCTTTTTGAGGTAGAAAGATATTTGGTGTAAACTTACAAATACACCGCGTCCTTTGACAATGCGACCACTGCGCGAGGTGGGCTGAGTCTGTCTCTTTGACCAGCCAAAGTTGTTGCGATTGCGATCACGATCCCTCTCCCTGTCCCGATCCCGCTCCCTGCCTCGATCACGGTCTAGTCCTCGTCCGCCACGATCCTCACGATCCCGGGACCTGGACCTCTCGTCGCGCATTAGAAATCTGTTTGATACCTGGAAAAAGGTAGGAAATCAATGGAATAAAAGCTTATTTTGTGGCAGATATAAGATATTAAATGTATTAAAGCTTACCTCTGGTATCTCGTCCGGATTTATCTTGGTAATTGTGACCAAAGGATGAAGCTCGCCCTCTTCTCGCTCTTCGTCATCGTCATCTGGCGGTAACTGGTCCTCCCGGCCATTGCCACGTCCCTTTGCTCCATTGCTAAATGAAAATATATTAAAAATATATATTAAATATATAATAAATATATAAAAAATATATAAAAAATATATATTAAATATATTGAAATATATTTGTTAATATAAAAACCTACTCTTCGCTATCGCTCGACTTGGTATCCTTGCGGTTGCGCTTCTTCTTTTTGTCCTTGCGCTCAGACTTGACCTCAGCTCCACTCTCCTCGCTGTTGGACTCATCGGTGGCTAAAGAGCGACGCTTGCGCTTTTTCTCTTTTTTGACTAAATTTAATAAAAGATATAATAAAGTGTATATAAAGTATATAGGTCTCCTCTTACCCTTTGTCTGTTTAACTAACTCGCCACAGTTGGCTATGGCCGCATCCTGCAGCGGTCGCGAATTCCGATCGATAGGCAGCTCCTCCAATTGTCGCACCAACTCCTGACCGGATATAACTTGGCCGAATACAACATGGATACTGAAAGAGTAGAAATAAAAGCATTAATAAAATATTTACATAAAGAAATTACAAAGAACAAAGAACGTTGTTATCAGCTTTAGCTCCGATATCAATGTTCCCCTTCTGGATCTTGAAGCTATATACTTACTTGTCCAAATGTGGCGCAGGCTGTGTTGTACTACAATGAGAAACAGAAGAAGAGAAAAATATTCTTTACACTTTGCTAACTTTTTGTTGGTTTGCAATTTTTAGGCAGGTTGTTGTTGTTGTTGTAATCGTTGTTGTTGTTGTTGTGGTTGTAATCGCTGTTGTTGTTGTTGAATTGGTACAGCTGATGTTTGCTGTGGTGATGGTGGTGGTTGTTGGTGGTTGTAGTAGTAGTAGTAGAGGCGGTAGTTGGTGCAACAAAGTATAAAAGGACCAAAGAGGTGTAAGGCAATCCACCAACACCACAGAGTTCGGATCACCGTCACATTTTGGCATCTGAACATCTGGCAGATGCTTAGCTAAGGAGTTCCAGCTCCTTAGACTCAAATCCTTTTGGAGAGCCGCCGACAGAGAGACAGAGACCAAGGACCAAAGACCAGGCAGGGAGCAGAGAGACACACAAAGAGAGATAAAGAGAGAACCAAGCCGGGCCCGGGCTACGTCTTTCCCTAGACTTTCAGGTTCAGGTTCTGCCGGTCGGTTCTCGAGTATCTGTCCTTTGGTCAGTTGTGGGACGCAAGCTCGGTTTGCTGCCCACACGGGCTATATGGCTAAATGGCAATAGATTAATGGGAACAACAACAGACGTTTAAATAGTTAAAAATATATAAAAGACGTAGAGTTAATTTTTTTTTTTTTGGTTGCCTGCAAAAAGAACTGAAACTAAATTTATGAATGGGATTAGAGTCCGGTCTCCGCCGGTTGCCGGTTGAGGCTTCAGGCTAGAGCTCACTTACATAAAGAACTGCGAGCCATTGGTGTTCTTGCCCCTGTTGGCCATGGACAACAGGAAGGGGCGATCGTGCTTCTTGTCAAAGCTTTCATCTGAAATTTATGATATATTTTTATTAATATTTAAAAGAAAATACATTTTCTTCTAGTAAGAATCAATACAGTGAAAGACCGATAAGATCGACAAATGAAAAGGGGAAGTTTTAATTAAAAGGGAAATTTTTAAGGGAACTTCCCGTTCTCATTTGTCCATCTTATCGGTCTTTCACTGTATTGATTTTATTTGCAAACCGCAGGCCCCACGCATACACACACGCTGGCACCCACAAACACACACATACACACTCGCACACACACACACACTCGCACACACACACTATTGCACTCACCCTCGAAAGTGCCGCCATAGATGGACTCGCCGCCCGTCCCGTTGCCAGCACTAAAATCGCCTGCCTGCACCATGAAATCCTTGACCACCCGGTGGAAGATGACACCCTTGTAGTGGAGCTTCTTGCCGGTAACCATGCCGAGGCCCTTTTCGCCCGTGCACAGAGCCCGGAAGTTTTCCGCCGTCTTCGGCGCCACATCGGTGTAGAGCTCGAAAACTATGCGGCCCACGGCCAGGCCGCCCAGCGATATGTCGAAGAAGCATCGCGATCGCGTTGCGCTCGCGTCGCGCTTGTTTACAGTCATTATTTTTACCGCTATTCGCGCGTAAATGCAAATTAAATTCTTGATATTTTTTTCAGCCCGTTTTCGCGTTGCACAATGTCGGCGATGCCAACTCGATTTATTTCGCATGGAGCGATGCCAGACCTTTTCGGTTACGAGCGACCAGCGATGCCAGACTTAATGTTCATTATTTAAATTAATAAAATGAACTTGAAATTAAAGAAAAAATTCACAAAATAACAAAATTTCAATAGTTGATTAAAAAATGGAACAAAAATCAACAGGAATAATTGTAATTATTAATTTATTTTGTGGACAATATAATTGGTTGATTTTTTTTAAAGCTATAAAAATATATATTTTTTAAGTTTTAATTTTAATTACGTTTACACGATTTTGGTGACGATTCGGCGAGTTCCCAAAATAAAAAAGATCAGGAAATAATTTTGGGTAGTTTTATTGCTTAGACTACGAAATAGGCTGATAATTTACCTGATTTTAAGATTAATTCTATCGTTGCAAAAGTTAAGGTTTTAAAAATATATATCTATAACGGAATCAAAAACGAAATATATATTATAAGATTGGCAAGTTATTAACTGCCATAAAGTCAATGTAATAAAAAGCAAGACAAAAACTAGTGAAATTTCGGATCATTGAAAACATTAATTTTCTTAAACCTTTAATTTTGTGCAGACAATAATTAAGCTTTTAGTGAAAACTTTAGGTTTGGAATGGATACACGAAAAATAAATTATAAATTATTATTAGAAACATCGTTGTTGTATTTTTATTTTACATTTTTTTTTATTTCGATGTTTTAATTCGACGCAGTTTTCATACGAGTTAATTAAGTGAATCAAGAAATGTTAAAAAATGGTGAAGTTTTAATTTTTGTTCTACAAATTTACGGATCGTTTCTATGGCAGCTAAATATAAAGAAATATAAAAGCATAACAAGAAAGGAAGCTAACTTCGGCACGCCGAAGTTGGTATACCCTTGCAGATTCCAATTTTGTGAATTATAATCTATCCCAATATAATATAACCCGAACTACTTTCATATTCATACAATTTTTACAGTTATACATTTTTTTACATATTTTACATTTTTACATGTAAAATGTAATTTGTCTCCCCATTTGTCGGTTATTTGTATGGCAGCTATATGATATAGTCGTCCGATTCTTATGAAATTTACAACAAAATTCTGAAAAAATATGAAATACTAGTATCTCAAAGTAGAAGAAATTATGTTTAAAACTGACAAAGCTATAATTTTTTTTCTGAAAATTTCACGACCGTTCCTATGGCAGCTGTAGGATATAGTAGTCCGATCTTTATAAAATTAAATCCGAAAATCTAGAGTAATATATATAGCTCATAACCAAGAGTTGGTCAAGATATGTTAAAAAACAGTGAAGTTATAATTTTTTTTCAACAAATTTACAGATCGTTTGTATGGCAGCTATATGATATAGTCGTCCGATCTGGCCCGTTCCGACTTATGTACGAGTGAGAGTATATAGAAGACTATCTGCAAAGTTTCATTCAGATAGCTTCAAAACTGAGGGACTAGTTCGCGTATAATCGGACAGACGGACAGACGGACGGACAGACGGACAGACGGACAGACGGACGGACAGACGGACAGACGGACATGGCTAGATCGACTCGGCTGTTGATGCTGATCAAGAATATATATACTTTATAGGGTCGGAAATGCTTCCTTCACTGCGTTGCAAACTTCTGACTGAAATTATAATACCCTGCAAGGGTATAAAAACGCGTTTAAGAATTACGGAACAGTCAAATTAAGGTAATTCATTAATTGTTTATAGTTATAGGCAAAGAGTGTAGAACTAAAGTTCTATACAAAACTTTTTTGGAGAAAATAGTTTACAAGCTTATTGTTTTCAGTTTTATCGTTTGTTTCATTTAGGAAGATGTAAGATTAGTGAATTTTCTATTAATATAAGATAGTAGAATATTAGTTTTTTTTTCTTAATTAATAAATCGTTGATGTTAGAATTTTGAAAGAATTAATATTCAAATAATCTATATTTTTAGCGTGTATAAATGTGTGTTGCTGCAAATGCTAAGCATTAATTCGAGATATTAACTTCAAGAATCATATTTGTAAATCAAAATAAAAGTTTAAGTTGATATTTTAGTTTAAATAAACTTAATATTTAATATTTTATAATTTTTAATAATTCCTTTCGCTATGTCTTAGAGAAATAGATTTAGCTATAAAATAGCCAAAACACCAACACCGGCAAGACGTGTTCTTCATTTTTTCGGGAGAGCAACAAATAGTAAAAGCAAATAGTTTATCAGAGAAAAACAAACCTAAGCGACGAAATTCCAGCGAAGCGACGACGGTCGCGATAAAAGCCCGACAATCGCAGTGCAGCAGCAGCGACAGCAGCGCAATCTCGGCCTCAGCTGACCGGAAAGCTACTTCGGGCGACGTGGAAAATCACCAGAAGAGAAAAACCAACACACATCGCCAGGAACATCTCCAGAAAAATGTGCGGAATTTTCGCTTACCTCAACTACCTGACGCCCAAGTCGCGGCAGGAGGTGCTCGATCTCCTGCTGCAGGGACTCAAGCGGCTGGAGTACCGTGGCTACGACTCCACGGGCATCGCCATCGACGACCCAAATCCTACGGAGGGCAACGCCATCGTTCTGGTCAAGCGGACAGGCAAAGTGAAGGTCCTGGAAGATGCCATAGCGGAGGTGTGTCGCGGCGAGGACTACACACGACCCATTGACACGCACATTGGCATTGCCCACACCCGCTGGGCCACCCATGGAGTCCCCTCGGAGGTTAATTCGCATCCTCAGAGATCTGATTTGGAGAACAGCTTCGTGGTCGTGCACAATGGCATCATAACGAACTACAAGGATGTCAAGACGCTGCTGGAGAAGCGCGGCCACGTCTTTGAGTCCGACACGGACACGGAAGTGATAGCCAAGCTGGTGCAGCATCTGTGGCAGAAGCATCCGGGCTACACCTTTGGCGAGCTGGTGGAGCAGGCCATCCAGCAGCTGGAGGGCGCGTTTGCCATTGCCTTCAAGTCGCGTCACTTCCCAGGGGAGTGTGTGGCCTCGCGACGCGGCTCTCCTTTGTTGGTGGGCATCAAGGCCAAGACCAAGCTGGCCACGGATCACATACCCATCCTGTATGCCAAGGCCCATCGGCCACATGGCCAGCCGCAGCAGCAGGCTTACCAGGTTTTGCCTCCAGGAGATTGCAGTGCCGAATTCCAGCCGCTGGAGCACAAGGAGGTTGAGTATTTCTTTGCTTCGGACGCCTCGGCGGTGATTGAGCACACCAACAGGGTCATCTATCTGGAGGACGATGACGTGGCTGCCGTGAAGCGAGATGGCACTCTGAGCATTCATCGTTTGAACAAGTCCTCCGATGATCCGCATGCCAGAGAGATCATCACCTTAAAGATGGAGATCCAGCAGATCATGAAGGGCAACTACGACTACTTTATGCTCAAGGAGATCTTCGAGCAGCCGGAATCTGTGGTGAATACCATGCGTGGCCGCATGAGGTTCGATGCACAGAGCGTTGTCCTTGGCGGCATCAAGGAGTACATCCCAGAGATCAAGCGCTGCAGGCGTTTAATGCTCATTGCCTGCGGCACTTCCTATCACAGTGCGGTGGCCACCAGGCAGCTGCTCGAGGAACTCACCGAACTTCCTGTAATGGTAGAACTGGCCTCGGACTTCCTAGACCGGAATACACCAATCTTCCGGGATGACGTGTGCTTCTTCATCTCACAATCGGGCGAAACGGCCGACACTTTGATGGCTCTGAGGTATTGCAAGCAGAGGGGAGCCCTCATTGTGGGCATCACGAACACGGTGGGCAGCAGCATCTGCCGGGAGTCGCACTGCGGCGTGCACATCAACGCTGGACCCGAGATCGGTGTGGCCTCCACCAAGGCCTATACTTCGCAGTTTATATCTCTCGTGATGTTTGCTCTGGTCATGTCCGAGGATCGTCTGTCGTTGCAGCAGCGAAGGCTGGAGATCATTGATGGTTTGTCCCAGTTGGATGAGCACATTAGGACTGTGCTGAAGCTAAACTCGCAGGTCCAGGAGCTGGCCAAGGAGCTGTACCAGCACAAATCGCTGCTAATCATGGGCAGAGGCTTCAATTTTGCCACCTGTCTGGAGGGAGCACTGGTAAGGAATCGTTTTTTTTTTTTTTTGTTTCTTTGTGTCTCTAAAGTACACATCACCTAGAGCTGGCAATGAGTCATGCTTCTCATTTACTTAAAAGACTTATCTACGCAGTTGTTTATACAGAAGACAACTCAAAGAACACGTAAACGAAGGTTTATTTTTATAGATTTAATAACAATTTAGAGTTTGAAGACGTGGCTTGAAATTGTTATTATTAAGTAAAAGTAATTTAGGGGAATTTTAAAAGCCAAAAAGGATTTAAAGTCTTGAAATTTGAAAGCACTTTTATACTGAAAAACTGATAGGAAAATAACTCTTGTAAACAAATCAATTAATTAATCTAAAAAAACCCACTTCCTTAGGAGTTTATAGGAAACCCAAGATTCTACTTTTATTAGCTTTTTTCCCCAGAAAGTCAAATGTGATATTTAGAATTGAAGACGTGGCTTGAAATTATTATTATTAATTTGACTAATTTAGCTGAATTTTAAAAGTCAATTAAGATTTAAAGCTTTCAGATTTCAAGGCACTTTTATTCTAAAAAACTGCTGGTAAAGTAACTCTTGTAAACAAATCTATTAAGTTTCTTTTTGCTTTCTATTTAAGTTCTATAATAATTTTATAATTCTATAATTTTATAAGAAAAAATAACCCACTTCCTTAGGACTTTCTAGGAATCCCAAGATTCCACTTTGATTAGCTTTTTTTCTTCCAAGAAAGTCAAAGGTGATAAGAAGCCTAAACCAAAAAAGTGATAACAAAAAACACACATATATTTATATATATTTAAACCGTAAAAACTAATCTTAACAAAATTCATCTCTTAATTTACAGAAAGTCAAGGAACTGACCTATATGCACAGCGAGGGAATACTCGCCGGCGAACTTAAACACGGACCCTTGGCCCTGGTGGACGACGAGATGCCCGTGCTGATGATTGTCCTGCGGGATCCTGTTTATACCAAATGCATGAATGCTTTGCAGCAGGTCACCTCGCGCAAGGGAAGACCTATACTGATCTGCGAGGAAGGCGACACCGAGACCATGTCCTTCTCCACCCGCTCGCTACAGATCCCGCGGACCGTGGACTGCCTCCAAGGAGTGCTCACTGTCATTCCTTTGCAGCTGCTGTCCTACCACATAGCCGTGCTCCGTGGCTGCGACGTGGACTGCCCCAGGAATCTGGCCAAGTCCGTGACCGTGGAGTAATCTTCCAACTCGCATCTACACCAAGAATTCCATTTTTAGTATCTGCCGCCTGAGAATTCCCCCAAAAAAAAAAAAAAACTTTAGCAATTAAGTCGAAATCTTTTGGTATTTGCACGGATTTTAAAAAGCGAAATTACTCCATTTTTATCCTCTGTGCTGTTAGCTCCCGCATTTTGTAGCCTTACTGACCCATTTGTGTTGTCGAAAAAATTAACTATTTGTGAATGTGCAATTGAAATATAAATATTTCTCAAACTTTTCTTTAAATTCCAAAGTTTTTCAATAATTAGAAAGCGTTATTTTCACAGGAGTCTGTGATGTTGCGGCTTTTAAAACAAGAAAAATGGTAAATAAAACAAATGTGAACCTGTAAAAATAAAAAAAATGTTAAAATAGCACCAAATTCTTTAATTAATTTCGCGGTTAACGAAAATTTAAATAAATAAATACACTCCATCCCTGGCATTCTTTAAATATATATTTTTCCTGCAGCCCTGCTCATTTCTCATTTTTACGCCCATATCAGCTGTTCACTGTTTGCTACACCCTGGTAGCGCGCTACCACCCTGTTCTTTTTCTTTTCGACCGTAGAACCACATGTCTGGTAACCGAGATTTTGATTTTCTTTTCGGCGGTATAATGCACCAGTTAATTGACTAATTGCGATTAATTGACAAGATCCACGTGCACGGCGACGACGGCAATTGACAGATTAACGCGACCAACGACAAATTGTGTGCGAAACGCATTTCGGGGCGAAAATAATATCGTTACGTTCTCCCCCGACCAGCGCGTGAGTGAGTGCGAGCGAGACGCAGCGGCAACGGCAGCGAGAGCGAGTGAGTGAGAGCAAGCGAGCCAGAAGTGCGAAGTGTGTGTGCGCGAGGAAACCCGCAAAAGTAAAGCAACAACAATAACAACACACACACGCACGCACACGCACAAGCGCGAGCGTGGAGCAGCCACAAAGTGCGTAGTGTGTTAAAGCAAAAAAAAAAAAGCATATACAAAAGTGAGCGGAATTTGTGTGTACTGAAAATCTGGTTGCTGATTTCAATTCTTTGATTTTCTGGTGCGTATTTAGAAGTTAAGCAGTGGTGTGTCTGTGAGTGTGTGTGTGACCGCGTGCATCTTTTTGAAATCCGAGTTGCAGGCCAAATCAGCTGTTTATAAGTCAAAACCAGGGCGGCACTAGCAACAATGCAGGTTGTGCACAAATTGCATAATCCACTCGCCGAGGACCAAAAACAATGAAATTATTGTTTACATGACAAGCGGCAACAACAACGTTTGGCCGAGAGAGAAATTTGTTGTTTATTTTCCGCATTGCCTTTGACTTTTGCGGCTCTTATAAGCTCTCACGTAAGCTCAACGTAAGGCCACGTAAGGCTTGGCGTAGCAAGTGGGCAGAGCCAAAGTGTGTGCCTAGCCCTGGTATCCAGCTAGCGTTGTGTTGCTTTGTGGAACTGCTTCTTCTTCTTCTTCTTCTTGTTCGCTCTCCGCCTCTTCCTCTTCCTCCTGTGTGTGTGTGGGGCAAAAATACGAGTGGTCAGGCCCTAACCTCACTTCTTCTTCTTGTGTGTGGCTGCTGCATAATAATATAATACCTCGCCTTCCATCTCAATTCGATTGGTCGTGCCCCGTAACGTTGTCCTCCGTTCCGTCCGTTCTATTAAATCTAATATATATATATATAACTTGCAATTTCGCCAGATAATCCAATTCGCCGAGGCAGCAGCGTGGAAAATCAAGGAAAAGGCCGCTGCCAAGGGAGAGGCTCTTTTCGAACCCAAAAGCCATGGCCAGTTCTTAAAAAATCACCGCACTCCTCGGGCAGGCTTTCATTGAGTAAAAAAAAAAAAGTTTACCAGTTCAAAGTGCAGTGTACGTGTGTGTGTCTCTGTGTGTGTATTTGTATGCAAGTGCGTTCATTCTGCCGTAATAGGTTGCATTAAGATGCAATGATTAAATAAATATTGCAAGCTTGACAAAAGTCTAGATTACACGCAATAATATTGCAAGTTCGCACAGTCATAGATAGATACAGTCAAGCTTGCTTAGGCATGTTCTTAAAGAAAATTCAATGGAAAATATAGTCAAACTTGCCTAAGTAAAGATTTTAAAGGCGTTTCCTTTTAGTTGCAAATTTTTAAAAGACTTCATTTGACATCAGATTGCCTCTAATTTCCATGCATAATTTGGATTAAAGCATACGTAATACACAGTCAGAAATAGAAATATATTCTTACGTTCAAAAGGTTAGATAATATAAATAATTAAAAGATATATTATATTTTATTATTAATAAAAGACAAAAGCATAGAGGATACATTCTAAAATCTTTTAATAAATGAAAACACTGTAATATTTATTTGACAGAAATATTGTTAATGCTTCCTAATTACGGTTCAAGAATTCCACATTTTTAGTAATATAAACAGAGTTCATTGTCCTTAGAATCTAATCAATAAAACTTGCTTAATCATTTAACTAACCTTCTATTTCTTTTTTTCAGTTCGAAAGCCGTTTGATCGCCCATCGATTAAACACACACGCATCCCGTTGACAAGGCCCGGAAGCAGCCAAGAGTTTTCCCGACCCCAAACAACGAGGATCAGCCGCTGAAGAAAGCCGGAGCAGGAGCAGCACATTTGCTGCCCACTCTGGAGAAGAAGCCGACACCAAGACAGAAGGTGTAGCAGCAGCCGCCACTGAGCTACAGAGGAGCATGTCCAGCAAGGAGGAGACGCCCTCAACGGGTGGAGCCGCAGCAGCAGTAGCAGCAGCTCCTGTGGTTGCCGCTTCCGGCAGTGCCACAACCTCGTACGCCAATGTGGTACAGAATCTGGACACCAAGAAGGCCGCCGCCAATACGACCAACACCACCACCACCGTTACCGCCTCGACCTCTGCCTCTGCCTCCATGGATAACAAAGAGAACCAGCCAAATCTAAAGAGCTTCAAGTCATGGAGCGAGGAGACCGCTGCCGCCGAGGCAGCCGGTGAATCTATCGCTAGCAGCGTCAGCTTGGCCCTTGCAGGTGAAAAGCGTGCCGCCGCTTCAGGCGGAGATAACACCGCTGAGAACTCTTCGGAACTGGACGATAACAATGACTTTGTACCGGTACTGTCCCATCATCGACGCGATCGCAAAAAGGCGCGCAAGGAGAAGCCACGCGATCAGCCGCAAACCGGAGGCCGTGGCGATGGTCAGAAATCCCACCAGGCTGGCCGACGTGCCCCTGGATCCTCGGACCCCGATCGTAAGCAGACAGTCAGGCCCCGTGCTTCCCGCGGCGGTAGTCCCCGCAAACTGGGACCTGGAGCTGGAGCTGGATCAGCGGCCGGTGGAGCTGCTACAGCTGGAGCTGGAGCTGCTGCTGCCGCCGCCGGTGGCGGCCCGAAAGTTCACAAGGATCGCAAGGACACCTCGCCGAGTGCCAGCATCGAGGGAGCAGGCAGCAGCGGCACTGAGACCAAGTCGGGTGATGGCGACCAGTCGGCGGGTGGTGAGAAAGGAGGTGCTGGAGCAGCTCCGCCACCCAAAAGATTCATTGCTGCACCACCGCCCAAGGTCAACGCCTGGAAGGTGAGTGATTGTGTCACACTTTCATTGATTATGCACAAAAAATTATTGATTGGTTTTTGGGGAAAAGGGAATTTTCTTCTACTTTGGAAAATTTTTTAGGTTTGGATAGTTATTAAATGTTTCTTTGGGGATATGTATTTGTTATAAAAACGAAATAAAGTACAGAAATATTTAGGAAAATAGAGATGTAATGAAAGAAGACATCCCTTACTTAAGTTAAAATCAAGCAAGCTTTAATCTGTCTCGATTTTCTATTTGATAACTGAACTGAAAAGTTGAGAAAATATAAGCGAAAAATGTTCTAGAAAGCAACAAAATATGCAAATACGAAAATTATACATACAGTTCTTGAGAAGACAATAAAAATAGACTATATTCAACAGATTTATGAGTATTTACCAGAAATCAGAGCTTAAAAGACTTTAAAGATTTAAAACTCTCAGAACTGATTCGAAATCAAGCAATATTTCAGAAATAGCTTTTAAAAGCTTTAAGATTTCTTAGTAATACTTTTATTATTTGAAGTATTTGTTTTTAAAGTTTCTTTTCCGACTAGTCTAGGTTCAGATTTGAAAAAAGAATATAATTAATATCCAAAATATTAATACCGCAAAATAAATGCAAAACGGGTTCATATAATTCATTAAGCCTGCCTAGTTAGGCAGTCTTCACTGTAAGCGATCCCCCAAAAGTGAAGTGCACGTTTTTTTTTTTTCGTAGTTGCTACTTTTTTTGTTTCTCTCTTCCCCCTTCATTCTGTTGTTGATTGTCAAATTGCGTCTTAAAAATGATTGAAAAACATGTCCATATACGACCACCGTTTTTTAAGTGTGCGTGTGCGTCGTCCCAACCATGTGTGTGTGTGTTTGGTGTGCGTTTGCATGTTGTGTTTTTCTGTTGGTAAACAAATGTGCGTAGAATGACGGAGGAGACGTTGACGAAGAGTGGAAGCAAAGCGGGGCGGTTGATAAACACGAATGCAAGGCGTACAATAACAAACACGAGGAGTCGTGTGGAAACACGTTTTCCACTTTGTTGTGGTTTTCCTCGCTGTTATCGTTATGCTAATATTACCGCTGACGATTACAAAATTGTGCCTTGTATCTTGTATCTCACAGATACACAATTGCAGGCATAATTGCATAATATTCGCCAGAAGCTAAACCAAAAGCCCAAAACAGAAGCGAAAGCAGGGCGACAAAACAAAGCGAAAAAAGAGAATCAAGCGAAATAAACGGTTTATTTCATTTATTTTTATTTACAGTGCACACTCGATACAGAAAACAGGGATGCGATCGTATTCGTTTTTAGTATTTTTTAATTAATGTATTTTAAAAATTATTTTTCAAATAGGTTGGTTATCGGTTTTTCGACCTTATTTCTTTTTTTTAATTATCAAGACACAAGTGTGTATTTTGCTTTAATTTTTTTGTTTGGTTTTGTTAGACAGAGAGCACTGTAGTATATATTTTGGTATGTTTAATTATTATGCAATGCAAGCGATAATTTACCGGCGTTTATTTGGTTTTGTTAACCCCTGTATTCTCTTTTTTATATAAATATATTGATATAAAAAAAAAGCTTTGGGTTATTCTTCCCCCGTGCCATTTTTTGTTTGTTCAATTATTTATTCTATATCCATTTAATGGCACATCTGTGTTGTCGGTGTCGCAACAAACGAGAGAAAAAGTTAAATATTTCTCAACTAAAAATAAATGTCAAGGTCAGCCGCTTGTCGCCGCCTATCTATCCCAACGAGCTTTCCAACCTCTCTCCACCATCCCCTTCCGGCGAACAGGGGCGAAAGCGTCCAAAAGAGAGAGAGAGAGCGAAATCAACAGAGAACGCAAAGCAAACAGTGCAAGAAACACACGCATACTATAAAAAGGTGTGGCTAATTTTCTTTTTTTTTTTTTGCGGAAAAAGTTAAAAGTTTACACAAATTAGGCCTTGTCGTCAAGCGGGAGTTTTAAATTCGACTTGCCTTTGGGCTACTTTAAATGGTGGAAAGATGCAAAGATCTCGCTTACTTTTGACATTATTTGCATATGCAAATCGAACTAATTAGTAAACAAAGAAGACCGGAATTCTACTTAATTTTTTTTTCTTAACTTTTAGACAGTCGACAATCTCTTTTATTTTAATTTCTAAACAAAACTGAATGACTTTTAACAGAAACTTTTATTTTACTGTGATTGTAATACTAATTAATATCAAGTTAAAATTGTAATTATCAGAACAAGAAATTAAAGAATGGCTGAAAAAAAGGTTGTAATAATATTATGTTTCTTTAATAATAACATTTTACGCTATCCTCAAATCGTGTTAACCTATTAGCATGCACTAAATAACGATTTATAATCGCTTTGTAGTGTACTTCTAAAACTTGTTGTAATTATAATAATTTCATGTGTTTGGTTAATTAGGGGGTTAAAGCCTCCACTCTTGTTTAAGCCCTCTGGCCACCAAGCCTACGTTGCAGTCGACGTTAGCGTCAGCAGCAGCAGCAGCAGCAGCAGCAGCAGCGGCGGGTGCAGCTCGATTCAAATTTAAAATTTGCTTTTCCACGCCAGTAGCCGTCGACGTGTGCCGTTGAAGAGTTCGCGCTTGGAAAAACACACACAACACCTTGCACTAGTCAATTTTCCAGCAATACCCCCCTCTGCTTCCGTTGCTTCCATCATCATCATCCGATATTAGCAAGTGTTCCGGCGATCGTGAAAGATAATGCAAAAATATTAAAACCAGCTGGAACGGCACGTGTTGTCGAGCTCAAACTCAAAATCAAACTCACCACGTGGTGAATTTCGTATACGCCGCTGTTGCGAGGCGATTATTAGTCCAAGATAAATATCGAAATTATATTATAATACACAGAAAAACGGCTGAAAGGCGTGCGCAGCCGACGTGGAACTTAAAACTCGTAATACTTGTTGATATTATAGCGGCGTGTGTATATCGCTCTCGTTTCCTTTCCCTCTCTCTCTCTCTCTTTCTCTCTCTCTTCCGTTTCATGTGTGTGTTGATTTGCGTTCCGTCGGTTCATAACGTTACGATTTCTTACGTATAGCGTAAAGCTGATTTGCAAAGAGAGTGATAAGAATTACTACCCTCTTTCGTGCGCTCTCTCTCTCTCTGTGTGTCTCTTCCTCTTTCGGCTCTTGAGCGGCACAAAGGAGAAAACAATAACAAACATGAAAACGAAAGTAAATATGCAATCATCTTAACAACTTAATTAAAGTTTATGTGTACCTAGAAAAAGAGAACTTACGAGACTTAATTAAATAGTGGAATGTGTGTCGCTTTGGTAGACAGTAGACATTGACTATGGGGAAATAATTTATGGATTTTAAGGAAAATCGTTTTATTTGTATAATTTTAAACTAAGAAATTTAATATAACAAATATTTTGATTTAAATTATTTATATGATAATCTAAAAACATTTACAAAATAAATCAACAATTCATATTAATATTAACATACAAAAACAAGCACCATACTTAAAATTTGTGTATTATTATTATTTATCATCAACAATACTTTCTCAAATATAATTCTGCTCTGCCCTCATATTATTCTAACCTCATTAAAACTGCCAGATCTCCGATATTTGCATTATTATTGTTATTGTTGACCCAAAAGCCAAACAAACACATTCACTGTGAGTGTACATTCTATTTTTAGGCACTCAACTGCAACCTAAGATTATTAATAATAACATTAATTTGTCTTAATTACGTTGACGTTTCTTTGCGTTGTGCTTTTGTTTCCTATCAGTCTTTGGGGGCTATCACGTTGCAGCAATATTCATATTTCAAGCCGAAGCGACTTCCCTTTGTAAGCTTATTTCAACTTTGAGTATCAAATTCGGGTTTAGTTAGTATTTTTCCATTCACATTGTTTTCGGAAAATCCCAGGGTATACATATTTATTTTTCCAATATTTCCCTTGTCGCTCAGTGCTTTTGTTGTTAATGATATCAAGGGGGGGCCTCTGTTTGACAGACTGCATATAAGGCGTATATAATTTGCATTTAGTATCAGATTTTTCAACGTTCTTTCTTTTGCCAGCGAAGCACTTGTGACTTCCTATTCCTTTGTGCTTGAGCTCTTGGTAGATTTTACTGAAAGCATTTTTCTTTTGTCGCCAAGAGGAAGATTTCAAGAGTACTTTTAACTGATTTATGGAAAGGTCATGCTTCCTTATAGATTTTAAGATTTAAAATTTATTAAATAAGTACTGAGAATCTTAGTTGTCTTTATCTTAATGATCTAACAAAATTTATTGCAGTCTTACGTTGAAGAAAAGATAATAGGGATAATGTTTACCTTGTTTTCGAACATTTATTTGCTTGGTTAATGCATTTGTAATGACTTTATACACAATAATATCGTACTAAAATCATCTTAAAGTGTGATCATATCATTAATTTCCTAACTCGGTACTGTTGTAACCCTTTTAGAATGACTTTCCATTACTGCATAGCTGAAGTGAAAGAACTGCAGTGACGAACACATAACGATTAAGTCTTACGATAAAATAAGGTACTTTAGGACTCATTGGATAACTTTTGTTATTAATTACAACATTTGAAGACAAACAATAATTTTGTAATAGATTATTAAAAAGGTTTCACTTGTAATTGGAAATCACTAAATGCGCATTAAAGTTAAAGCCATTTAAAATTACCTTTTCTGGTAAGAAAAGCTACCTCCATTTTCCTATCTGTTGTTTACTTGATGATATTTAAAGTACTTATTTTCACCCAACTAATTATTTGCACCACAAATGTAAAGCTTTACCAAGTGATCATTAGGCAAAAAAAAAGTGTATGAAGGACACAGAGCGAACTATTCACTTTTATATAAGCAACCATTCAGTGATTTCAACTGCAGATAAGACTAATCTACTAGACTTACACAACGTGTATATAGCGCTACTGATAGGTGACAAAAGGGTCTGATTATAAAACCACGCGGTGATACGAGACTACCTCAAATGTGAGTGAGCTACAATTATTTATAATATACCTTTGTGAAAACCCGCAAAAGTGCAGCTGTTTTGCTTTCACAAATAAATGTTAAGTTTGGAATGTATTTATTTTTATTTATTCTTGAACATATTTGCTTTGGGCTTATTTACACCTCCCTTGGGGGCCCGATAAGAGTTATGTTCCTAAGCCTGCTACGCATTTAGTAAAGTTGCTCGACCCGCTTCAACGTAAACAACATTTCGCACACACACCCACACCCACCATACCCAATAAAAGTATCTGTATCTGTGCGTCGAGGTTCGCTGGAGTTCGTCGTCACGGATCCGAATAACCTGACTATATACTCTGGGACACTCCTCTCCTGCACCTCTCTGAGCAATTGCCCGTTGGGTCTAATCGTTCAATTTAATCACGAATAAAACTAAAAATAGAAAAAAAAAGTAAAATGAAAAATAGTCATAAACTTGTTTTGCGTTCAAAGCTGGACGACCTTTTTTCTACCCATTAATCACAGGTCAAGAGGGTAGATTATTTTTCTTTTCAGAGGTATATTTTCTTATTTTGTAGAGTGTTCTCTAGGTAGAAAAGCACCTTTTGACTTAAGATTTACATACAGTTTCGGTATTTTATAATATATTATCAATTGTTCAAGGATAAAGTTGAATACAATAGATCGCACTTGATCGTATTACCAAGTATCTCTAAGTTGATCACTTCAATTGCAGCATTCTCTATCATTTAGTTTGTATTTTATACTTATTATTATTCATGTAAGCTTCGCTGATTGTGGGCACTTGTTCTCCATATATGTATATATATATATATTACATTTTTCCTCGAGTCTCTATCTTTTACTCAATTGGCTGAGCACGTTTTCTGGTTTTATTTTGGATTTCTTTTTTTTTGCAATATCTTTACATAACGTCTTTTTTTTTGCGGCCGGCATTATAGACGGGTTTTTTTTTGCATTCTGCTCGTATTTTTCAATTTGCTAAAACGCAGAAAGACCCGACCAGACTGTCTCGCAACCTCAAAAAGGGGGTAATGCAGCCCCAGCCCCTCCTTTGGCGTTACCTTTGCCCCAACCCCCGACTGCAGTTATAGCCCCTAACTGATTACGAGAGACTGTTGACTTAGAGAATGCCACAGAATGTGGGTCTTTTTGCACGTTTGCGTTCAGCGAGCCGGCTCTCGGTCATTGTTTGCCTTTATTTTTACTTCTCTTTGTCGTATTTTTGTACGATTTCACTTGCTGCTATCGTGCTAGTGCCGTACCGTCCGATTCTAATGCCATTTAAAATAGTAATTTTGCATTGCCAGCGCCTCAGTTGTCTATCAGCGATCGTTCGATGTGGTGCACATTTTTGCGAGATCCCAAAGATACTTTAGTATTTGTGAAATAGTGCTTTAAACAACTTTACTTAAATATCATTATAAACTGCAACAACTGGCAAGTTCAAGTTTCATTATCTTTAGTCGAGTCTTAAATAAATAGAATTATCATATCCACGATTGTGGCTCCTAGGAGATCCTTATGAATCACTTTTTACTATCAATGACCTTGAACTATCCATCAGACTGATGGCTTCTAATCTTTTGTGCAGAGAACCTCACCTATAATAGGTATTATAGCACTCAAAATTTAATGACAAACACTCAAAGTACGTCAGCGATTTATGTGGGGGTTCAAAATGTCCAAAGTGATAAGAAACATGCCCGTATAAATATAGAATTTAAAACATGTGCTCACACGTTCAGCAAATGTTTCAGGGAGAGTATTCCTCATAAGTGTGGTTGTGGAAAATTACAGAAACTCAGTTGTATGAGTGCAAAGTGACTCCATGAAAATGTAGTTTAATGTCCTTGCAATAGAGTCATGGTCGTTTTTCTCATTTTCTATAGATAACTCTATTCAAAATGACTTAATGATTGCAAATTGTTCATTATGATCACGAATTTATCCCTGAGAACACCGTTGAATACGTGATCAACTGCATGGAAAGTGTTTTTTGATGTTCTTAATGGAAAAAATAAACATTATTTGGTATATTTTGTTGTTTTAATATTTACCTTAACTAAGGTGAGGTAGATAAGGCTCTAATTTGAAGTTTATATTCAGGAAAACTTATCACATTTTCTTTTTGTTGTTTATAACGTGTCATATAGGATGCATGATATGATGTATCGGCTTTTGATAAGGCTTTAAGGTCAAAACTATATTTTACTATAGATATGACTGAGTAATTGTGTGAAAAAAAAAACAATAGAACAAAATACCTTATGTTATTGAGTTCCAAACTAAACTTGAATTTTCTTTTCAAGCTATAAAAAAATACTTATTATTTTTTAACAAACCTTTAGATACAAACAAAAATATAAACAGTGAGTAGACACATTTTGTTTATGTGTATCTTTTTCCTTGTACAACAATATTTTATTGGATAAATTAAGCCACTTCTCTGCATCTCTCTCTCTCTGAGTCCGGGTCTCTTTCTTTATCCTCTCTCATTGTTTTGAAGTTTCCCACCACCCCACAGTGGGCGATTGGGCCTCGCTAGCGGCATTTAATTAATAACTTCTAAACTAAAATAGATATCTTTAATCGGATTTTTTTTACTCCTCAGGAAAAAATTATACAATTTTTTAAGATAAAAAAAAAAATTTTTTATTAAAAAAACATTTTTTTAAATTAACATTTTGTTTTTAATTTTATCATTTTTTTTTTATTTCATATATCAAAATTTCCTAGAAAAGGATAAAAAAAAATTTTAATTAAAATAAAACATTTTTTTTTAATTAAGACTTTTTGTGTTTAAGTTTATAATTTTTAATTTTTTTAACTTTACCAAGCATATTCCAAATAAGAAATTATCTAGAATTAGATAAAATATTATTTAGAATCTTCTGAATCAGAGACCGGCATATCGAGATCTATTAAAAGCAAGCTCTTAACATCGTCATCCATAACAATCGTTTTTGCAGGACAAATTGAATACCCATTTGACAATGAAGATATCAAAGGGTCGGAAGAAACTAATAAAGAATTTAAGCATTAAGCTGCAGATTGCCGCTACCAAACAATGCATCTGTTGGAACATCTTCAGATATGCCTGACAATTTGTTGACTTGCGTTTTTTTGCAACAAACCAAAATATCTTTTAGTGGACGTCTAACATTATCGGATGATGGTTTTTTATGCAATACTAGCAGCGTATCTAGCCATTCCTTGTACTTGTTTTCAAAAAGGCCTTATTTCTTCCACAGTCTTTCCACTTTACTATAAGCCTACTAGTAAAATTTCACAGTTTTTTGCCAATCTCACGCTGCTCCTTCAGAGAATAAGTATGGTTTTTGAGAACAGTATCAAAAACAAAGCTTTCCATGGCTAAAAACTTCTTCGTTGGGATCTCTTCTGCGTGCCATACTAAGAAAATACTCCGTTTTTTTACTGACATTGCTGGCTAGAAAGTGGAATAGTTTAAAGGTTAGCAGGAAGTAGCAGTTCATTTTACACATTTTGGACGCACAATGACTTACACTTTCGGCTAGTAAAAGAGTTAGACTGAATCCAATTGAATCTAGTAAGTTCTACTCCACGAACGACAGGTGTACGCTGATTCGGTCTCCTTGTTAATAGACTTAATTACCACTACGTTTTTGAAGCTACACATTTAAACACTGGTCACAAACACTGATTTTTTATGTAATACATACCTTGAAGTTAATAATATCGAAAACTTTAAATAAAAAACGTGAAAATTGTAAATTTGCCACGAACTTGAATTTATACGCACAGAAACCAAAAAATGTTGTTAAGCTCTTTGCTAAATCATATGGTGTG